>VXBB01006965.1:0-50309 GCA_013399915.1 Illadopsis cleaveri
ACACCCCTGCTGCCGCCGGGATGCAGCTCTTTTACCCCGGCCTGGCTCCTGCTGCACCGGCCCCGCCGCCGCTAACCCCGGCCCCTCATCTCAGGGGTGTGCCGGCCGCCCTTCCTGCGCCCCCCGGCCCTGGTGGGCCGTCTCCTCGCCCCGGGGGGCTGCGGGCTCCCCGTGTACCCTCCCTCGCCCCCTCTCCCCGGAGCTGCGGGCTCCCCTTGCCGCCGCCACTTCCCCTCCTCACCCTGAGGGTTTAAGTCTTCCCAGCCTTTCCCCTCCTCCCCGGGCTGGGTCTCTCTGCCTGCGTGGGGGGCCCGGGGCTGATCCCCCCGCCTGCCGTGGTGCGGGGCTTGCCCCTGTCGGGCGCGGGGGCTGCGCCTTCCTCTCTCCTGCCCGCGCCAGGGAAATTGCGGGTGACACGTGTGCGGCTCCACCGAGCCCTTCAGTGCCCCGGAGCTGCAGCTTTCTATATTGAAAGCGATTTCCGAGTTTCTCCGGGCTTCTCATTTCTGGGGCGATTCATAGGATTCCCTGACCGCCCCGGTCGCAGCGCAGGTCCTGCATCTAAGCCCCTTTGAGCTCCTTCCAGACTCTCCTAAGCCAGATCCCTGCCTCTTTGAGGTAGGTCAAGGTTATTGTGCTCTTCATGCAGTGGATGGGGAAAGTGGAAATATGGACAGACTGTGGGATTTCCTGAAGGTCACCCTGGGAACTGGACCCCAAGCATCCTCTCTTTTCCTGCACCCTCTGCAGCTGCTGGGTGAGGGTGAAGTTGTAGAAATCGGATTTTCCAGTGCTCCAGCCTCTTTCCTGCAAGGCTTCTCTGCTTTTAGTTTATACACCTTGCCAGGTGTCAGGGCAGGATCCTAGCTATATTTATTTGGGCTAATGTCTTTTAGCTATTAGATGTTTACAGTTAAATAGTGGATGTTTTTACCATAGTGTGTTAATCTCTGAGAGTCTCGCTGCTGTTAGGATCTGACTTCGTGGTGCTGCTGCTGCTGTTGGGATGGTAGCTGCAGTGATTTTGATCACTGCAAGTAACTGTGGCTTTGCTTCTCAAGAACTTGCTTCTTGGCAGTGCCAAGCAAAAGGCAGCTGAACTAGAGTGGTACTGATAACCATGTATCCTGTGGGACTGGGGTGGTGGTTGTCTTCTTATCCTCTGCTTCTGTTTTGCTTTGCAGGCTGTTATAAACAAAGGAGTAGGCAAGGTTTAATAGGAGGAGTTCCTCTAACCTCTTCCTCTGAAAATAAACACCAGGATTTAATGAGGCTTTACCCCTCTGATTGTCTTGCCTGTAGGATTTTTAACTGCGTGCTACTACTTGTAGTTGTTCATACAGGTGCAGTTTTTCTCCTGATGCTGTGCCCTTGGGCTCGTCTGTTCACCGAGTGCCTGTCATAGTAAGGAGTGTTATGTTTTGAGGGTGGTGGCGACCTGTGGCACAGATGGATGGCTGAGATGGAAAAGGGATCAAATGTGTGTTGTAAACTGGAGCCCTGCTCTGCTCTGAAGGAAAGTCTGCAGTCCTGTTTGATGCCCAACAATCTTGTTAATGTCTTACTAGGATGCCAGAGCCGTTGAGCATCTCCCTGCTGCCGTTTTAGGAAGGGGTAGTGTGCTGTATTAAGTTACTAGAAGGTAGAAATCACTGACAGCCTGTCAAGGCCATTTGCTCCCCTTTTCCTGACAAGATTTAAATTAGTGGGCCAGATGGGGGAAATACCTACCTGGCTGGCCAAGGTGACAGCAGCATGTCCACGTGAAAGCAGCCCCCTGCTTGCTTGTGCGTCATGTTTTGTCTTGTAGGTCTCTGGCAGAACAAATATGTGATGGAGAGAAGGGACAGGCACAGTGACTGGTGGTTGGTGTGCCTTGAAACCTGGGAGCACAGGATTTGGAGCTGTGCTCTGATAAGGGAAATTTGGGGAAAGTCTTGCTTAGAAGCTCTAAGCATTTCATGTGCCTGTGCAGCTGTTCTTGCGTAACTGTTGTCATCCTGAGAATTGTGAAATAGTAGGAGGGAGAAATTTCCCAGAGTATGGCAGCTGTGTTTTCAGGTGAGTAAATGTTGTGTTGTGTTTAGAATAAACTCTGTGTGTAGAGCCAGCATCCCTGACCAGGGGCCCAGTTCTGCAGATTCCCATGAGAACAGCTTTTCCTTGAAGTTAAAGCCCAGTCTAGGGAACATCACTGTTGCAGGGTTTGTGATGACCATGCAATGCTGTGAAAATAGTTAAATATCTTTGCAGTTCTTGAGGAATACACCCAGTGTTGATAGCTGGGTGTGCGGCTGCAGCGTGAACTGCAGGTTGTGCCCTGCGGGGGGAGGTGTCAGGAGCCCCAGGAAAGGGGCTGTGACCTGGTGCTGACCCATTGGACAGCAAAGGGTACAGGGATACAGCAGGAGCTGATGACTCAGCAAGAAGACCCCAGACTGTCTGGGTGCACAAACTGTAAGAGTATAAAAGCCCAGGAATGCTTTTGTTAGGAGTCCCTCCCCAGAGGCACCACCAGGTCAAGCTGGTTTTGTGTCACTGCACCATGATTAAATTAGAGGTTCCAGACATCTGAGACTGCTGTGGGAAGCCCAGGGCTGAGCCAGTAAGGAAACTCTGTCTGACTATGTGAGTTTGGGGTGTGCAGGGAGCCAAGAGGGGCACCCACGGGGTCACTGGAGCCATCTGCTGTGAAGGGACTTTGGTCCCAGTAGTGAAAGTGTTGGAATGGGGGGAGTGTGACTGACAGAGTGGCTCCTGGGTGATCAGACAGGAAAGTTTCCTTAACACACTCTGGGTTTTATCTGAAAAATCTGCAGCCAGAAGGCTGTAAGATGGGTGACTGATGAGTTGTTCCTTCTTCCTCAGCAAGGAGTACCTACCTGGGTGTAGGGTAAGAGTCTATGGTCTCCATCTCCGGTCCTCCAAAGGGTCATCCCTTGGGTTTGCTGCTGGGCTGGCAGTTACTTGTTTTACAGATGCTGGCAAGCCTCTGGAGTCTCAACCCACTGTGGAAATAAAATGCTCCTGGAGGCTAATTTTCAGAATCACAGTAGCTACTGGAAGGTGGGATGTCCTTGTGAAGTCTGAGAGATGAAAGGCTTGTGTGGTGGGAAGAAAAGTTTAGCAGCACTGACCATAACTGCAGAGGGACTCGTCCACTGGTAGCATGGTCTAGCCTTGTTCCACATGATGCTTGTTTTTGTCACTTGATCCCTGGTCTCATTTACAGGCTGGGAACTGCAAATATTTTGCACTGCCAACTTTCCAGTGCCAGCAAGATGTCTTATACAGGGTGTATCTCTTAATGGACTGGGTTTATCTGCTTAAAATCACATTGTGCTGTCAGAATGACATAAAAGAGCTTTGAACTAGGCCCTAAGAGCAAAGGAAGAGGGTTTGAAAAATGCAAAATATTTTTGTTCCGTTTTTAGGAGAGCCTGAGCTGGGGAGATGATGTGGAACCAAACCAGGTTTGGAATGGGTAGGACAAATGATCCTGAGTGCTGCAGTTCATGTGTGTTAAGATAGGATGCTAATGCCCTGTGAAGGGAGTTTCTGCAGTTTCCCCTTTTCTGGGCTGTTTCAGAACAGAGAGGTATTTCTTCCTAAGCCTGCATTCTTCCTGGCCTTGCTTTTTCACAGTGTTTTTTTCCCATGTTGTTTTGTTGTGGGTTTTTTTCCTTCTTTGTTTCTTTGTTTTTCTCTAGAATGACATTTCTGCACAGCTGATGGCCTGTCAGTGGTGTCCCAGAGCTGAGCACCTTCACACTTTGCTGGAGTAAGTTGATATAGCTCTGGCAGACAGTGAAGCAAATTTAGTTTGCACCAGCTGAGTTTGAGCATCATGTGGGAGCAACAGGAAGAGTCTGGTCCCACAGCCTGTTTAGCCTGTCACTTACAAGTTTGTTAATGTCCTGTTAGGTTTCCAGCTGGACATGTCTTTCTCCCAGCTGCCTCTGCTCTCCTCTTAAAATCTGCAGTACTGTATAGGACAAATGTCTGTCCTGCTCCTTCTACAGCAGCAGTTTAGGATGGGGAAGAATCTGTCTATTCACAGCATTCTGCTTTCTGTTACTGCAGGTACATAAGGACTGGTAATTACTGCTTTTTACATCCATGATGCATTCTCCTAAATCCTTAACTGTGTTTTCAGGAAATGCAAAAGCCTGCTTTAATGCCCATGTTTGCATATTCAGTCCCTCTTAGAAGTAACCAAACATCTGCACTACTCCAGGTGGGAAGAGATGGAATTGTCAATTATTTATCATGGCAAATGAGCTAGAGATGCTGCCTGTTGTTGCATTGTTTTTATTTGTTACCCTTGAACATGTTGAACACCATGCCTGTGTTCCATGGTGCATTCTTCATAAATGGCTGCATGGATTCCAGCCTTGCTGGAGACAGTTGTCTTGCCTGTCTACAGACAGCAGGGGTGTGTCTGCAAGTGCCTATTCTCTGCCAGAGGTGTGTCTGAGGTCTAACAGGGCAGTGTGTTTCAGGTTCTCTGGCAGCATAATCTAATGAAGCCATCCTTCTTCAGCAAGGCTGAGTGCTCTGGCTGTACCTGCTTGGTTTGGGGACTGTCACTTGGCCGTATCCAGCTAACAGTGGCAGCTTGCTAGAGCTAACACTGTGTTGCTCCAGCTAATCCTAACAGGAGATAAATATTTTTTTCCTGTCCTCTTCTGTTTGCCTTCCAGCACAGAGATAGCAGGAAGGAGGAGGTGGATTGAGCTGTCCAATGCCAAACTTGGATGTTGTTTTAACCTTGCAGTATTGATTGCCTGGTACTTTGAGTTTTTGTGAAGATAAAGTAACAGGAGGTACAAAAGCTTTAGAAAACAAGGCAAAATCCCAGACAAACCTAATGAAAAGACTGTGGGTGGTTTGGATTTCTGTCTGGCAGTTTTCTCTTACACATCTGCAAATACAAAAACTTTGAACATTTTCTGCCTTAGGTGAGTTGTCTGCATGGAGATTATATGCTTGGGGGAGGGAGAGGCACCTGGGCAGCAATGCTTGTTCTGTGTCAGAAGGAATATGATGGGTTACTGTTTATTTAATTTATGGGGTCTCTGTTGATCATAATTTAGTACAGCCTGTGGTGAACTGCTCACAGGAATGCAGTCTTATTCTATTTTGTTAAACCTTTTCATAACTGCTACTTGTTCTCATTTTGGTAGTCCTTTTGTGGGTGGGTGACTGCGTCTTGTCAAACCTTCCTGTGCCTTGCTCCTTCCTTTGGCACTGATGCTGGTGTATGGCATATCAGGAGAGCTGTCTGGATTTTTTTTTTTTCTTTCCTGTGTCTAAGGCATTTATCCAGAAGCCAGCAGGAGAGAGGCTGGTTTTGACCCAGCTAAGTTTCCCCAAATAGCATGAATTTGAGAAGCTGGAAATGACTAAGTTACTTCAAAGGCTGTGCCTGCCCCACCTGGAGTTTTGACTCTATCGTTGGGGCTCATACTCTCAATTTGAAACCTGTCCCAGCTATGAGGAGTTTTGTGGACAGGGTGGGGAGAGGGAAGGAGAAGGAAATATTCCCCTCTTATGTACGACAGCGATGCTTCTGCACTGGCTGAGTAACTGGCTTGGAGGAGGTGTTTGGGAAGAGAGTTATGTGCTTTTCTTTTTTAATTAGAGCACAAAGATAGGGGACTTTCAGCAAATGATTTTAGTAGGAAAGAGATGCTGTGCAAGTGAGCAATTGGTTTGGATCAAGCCAGAAAGAAGCCAGTAGCCATGATCCTTCATTTCTGAATTCAACTGCAGCTTTCAGTGAAGCCTTTTTGCTTTGACAATGGGCTATGCTGTTTGGTGTGAGAGCTCTGAGCTGGATGAGTGCTGGCTTTGGTGTGGATAAGTGCCTGCAGTGAAGATGTAGCATGTGGTGGGCTTAGTCTGGGCCTGACCATCTTCATTTCTGCTGCTGCTGCTCTGTTCTGTCCTTGTCACTGTGGTGTGTGACACCATACGGCCCTTAATGGGTGTGCTGCCTGCACACTTTGACAGAGAAAAGGGCAGTTCCCTGTTGCCTGATGGGTCTAATGAGATGGAAACACCTTCTTGAAGGCCATGTGCGGACTGGGAGCATGTTTGGTGCCCTGTTCAGTGCTGTTCTCTTTGCTCTGTGATAAGGATTTATAAAAAAGAAGAAATTGTGTTTTAGGGACAGGCTGTGTGAGGGACTTACTATGAATTTGCGTCCTGCTTTCTCCTTTGCTACAGATTTAGAGCATGACCTGGGGTAAGCAATGTCTGTCTCTGGTCCTGTCCCTTACAATCCAGTAGGAACAGCAGCATTCCAGGGGTTTGCCACTTCTACACGATGGCCATGGCAGCTGTTGCAGAAAGTATGGTCTCATCTCGTAAATGATCTCTTGTGCTAGGTGTTTCATCTTCTTTTTTCAGTTTGTGTTGGCTTTCTCAAGGGTAGCAGTACTAGCTTCCTTTTCCATGCCCTGGGCAGGCCGAACTCTTCTCTGTAAGGCAACAGGAGCGTTTGTTGTTTATGAAGGCTAGTTTGTAAGTGTAGTCATTTTTAAAGAACATAAAACTCATTGTGTTGGCCTGACCCCTTTCTCCTGAAATATCCCACTTGCTTTTTTAGCAGCTGAATGTGTGCATGACCTGAACAGCTGTTGTCTTTTTGATGCCCTTTTTTATTTTTTTGCAGAAACTTACAATGCAGATTCCCTAGTGCCTCACACTGGTTCTTCAAAACTAATGGAGAGCTTGAAGGAAATAGCTTGGTTACTGAAGTGATAAGCACTGCAGAAATGCCAGACACTATATAAACAACTAAACTCAGCCCCCGGCCCTTCCCAAAAGAGGGATGATTTGCAGAAATATTTCAACAGATGGTCTGAGTTTGGCTTTGGAAAGGGGGGAAGAAATGCCAGGTCGCTGCTGAGCTGTGTGTGGGCGTGTGCCCGTGTGCGCCGTGCGGCGTGTTCCTGCCAGCACGCTCCGGGGAGGCTGAGCACGCTGCTCCCACAGCCTCCTGTGCTCAGGAGGCATCTGCACACCGCTGACTCAGTCTCTGTGGCTCTGCCAGGGAGGGCCCTGTGTGTGGAGCAAGCTCCCATTTTCCCTGTGCTGAGGTTCAGCTGTGCCCTGCTCATCAGGCTGGTCTGGTGGAGGTGAACCATGAGCAGTTTGCAGACTCACAGTCAGTTTGTGGGAGAGAGGCTGCAGAGTTGCTGTGCACCTTGTGAGATCTTACTTGGCACACAGCTTGAGATTGTAGGAAGGCTGTAGGGTCATCTGACACTGGGTTGTCCCTAGTGTTGGTGCAGTGTCCTGGACCTGTGTCACTGCAAATCGAGGTGGTGTGGAGCAGGAAACAAATGGATCAGCTGTGTAAAGGGCATGTGCTGTTTGGACACACCTGTGCATACATGTGAGCTGGCAAACTTGCTGGCAGCTTGAAAGTGCAGGGGAAAAGGTTTACATGTCATGGTTGGGAACCCTGATGCACTCTGGCAGAGCTGGCTGCTGTGGCCAGCCTCACCTTTTCCTCTCCCTGGCCAGATTACTGCTCCTGCAGAGGAGGGAGAACGTGCTTCCCCCAGAGTGCTGCATCACCCCTTGAGTGGGCTCTGCTCTGGGGCAGGCAGGTTCCCATGTCACTTGTCACAGCTGTCTCCAGTTGGGTTATGGATTGGAGCCCAGATGTCCTTGTACATGGACCTCTGGAGCAGCACAGTGTGTCTAGTTCCTGCATTACCAAACTGTTGCTAGTCTTCCAAGGCAACGTGCCTGTTCCACTGCTCACTGGCATAACCATTCCTTGTGTCCACTGCTGCGTGCTGTTCCTGCCATGCATTCTTACTGAGACAGAGTTGGTAATTAGAGCAGAGTTGTGAGGTGCTCTTCAGGAATGTTTTTCATTTGGAAACGTTTTGAAAGCAGGTCTAATTCTTAAGCAATGCTAGATGAATTGCTTCCCTGAGGATGTGTCAGGTGAATTCTTGTGGATACATCTGCCAGGTAGCAGCATTGGACTGCACATACGGATGTTCAGAGAATGACTCCAAGTTTGATATACTTCACTTTTTCCTCTTTTTCCTTTCTTGTGTTACTCATCTCCCTGCACTCTGTTTAGGTGAGCTGGACTGGATGTGTTTTCATTTGCC
The DNA here is from genome assembly GCA_013399915.1 of Illadopsis cleaveri. Classification (NCBI taxonomy): domain Eukaryota; kingdom Metazoa; phylum Chordata; class Aves; order Passeriformes; family Timaliidae; genus Illadopsis; species Illadopsis cleaveri. The sequence goes on from VXBB01006965.1 coordinate 8,142, forward strand.
TGTAGCCTCCAAAATACATTGTCTTCCTACGGGGAATGCCTTGCCTGCCTTGCAGCCTGCTGATTCACGGCACTCTGGGTGAGCAGGGAGCTGGTGAATGGATTATGCCACAGACTCCTGAGCCATCAGGCGGTGGTTGCAGTCCCCTTGACAATTCCTCTGTTTGGCACAGAGTGTGTATGAGTTTCCCTGGAGGAGCTGCTAACCTCTTCAGAAGCAGCATGACCCATGTGGGGCTGCTGATGTGCATTTAGCAAGGAACCATTTTGCTGTGACCTGAACAGTTCTGGCATAAGCAATACAGCTGAGGTGGGAGGTGAGAAGGCCTGTTGGCAATGCAGGAGCAGAGCAGTTGAGTTCGTGTTCCCCCACAGCAAAGGGACTGGCAGCAGCAGTGTCCTGTGGCTGAGAGGCAAGGAATATTGACTAACATGACATTTAAGTGGCATTTCTTCTAGTGCACTGGGAGCATTAGTGAAATTTGTCTTTGGTGCTGTGAGGTAATGAGATAAACTTTGTTGCTCAGAGAGGTCTCTACCCGCTGTTGCAAAGTGTTTGGAAGGCTGGTAAATGTCTTTTTGTTATCCTGTCAATCCTCCATGTCTGGTCTCTTGTACAAAAGGCACCTGAAATACAGCCTTGACTCCAGTAGGCAGCTGAGCTTGCAGCCTGTACACCAGTGTGGGCATGCTTACATGGTGGCTTCTGCTTGATGCTTCTCTGTCACCTTGCTTTAGGTGGAGCCTAGCTTCTGACTCCAAAGGGTGATGAAGGAAACATCCATCCTTTCATGCCCTGAGGTCTTGTTTCATTATCCTGCAATATTTTGGCGTTGGTTCCCATGCCGGTGGCTGATGCTCTCGGTGCACTGTGGCTTTGCTACAGAGACAGGATGCAGAGCTGATGGGATTCTTTGCAGTTCCAGCCTGGCTCAGCAGTCCCTCTTTGGGACTCCTGAGTGACAGCTATCAGTTGACATACAGACCCACAGGGCTCTGGGTAACTAGGCCTTTTAAATTATTTTGTTAAGGGCCCAGAAGCCCTTATCTCCCAGGCTTCTCTGGAGGGAATCTTGTTCTATTTTATTGTTGTGCATTGGTTTACTTTATCGGTGCACTCAGCAGGCTGCTGCAGGCCGCTGCCAAGAGGAACAGCCCTGCTTCCACTCTTGTCTCTCTCTGCTTATGTCAACACAAACATTTGTGTGTTCATGGCTACACTTGACCTGGGAACAGCCCTGGTCCAAAATGAGTTCTTTGAGTTACTGGGGAAAGGAAGAGCAGTGGTCCGAAGTTATGCTGGACAAGTGGTTGAGTAATCACAGTCTCTGCTGGGAAAGTAAATCATGTGACATTTTCCAGGGGCTAAAAATCTGTGGCACTGCTCCCTTCATGAAAATCTTTGCACCTTCTCTGCCAACACACCGTCAAGACTGCATTGAGCCTGTACCAGTGCTTCTTTGTGCAGAAAAAAATGTGTTGTGCTACCCTTCCACAGCACTGGCTCTCACCTGGTGCCTGGTTTGAGATTCTCACTTTGATGTGGAGAGACAGCATCGTGCCTTTATAACACTTAAAATTCACATAGCGTAGCAGCCAGAGAAAGGTGGTGGCTTTTTGCATCTGGTAGGGATGGCCCTGTGTACTGCCAGATGCATGAAGTATAGGAAGAAGTGGGAAGAGAGAGAAAAAAAACTCCCAACATCTTTGCTTTGCTTCAGTACAGTCTCCTAGTGCTTACAGGAAAAACACGTCCTTCAGACAATACTTGGTGAGCATGTGTCCTTGGAGGTGCCAAGAAATATGACCAACTTGCTCTCCTCTTCCTTTCCTTCCCTTGCATGCCCGGAAGCAGTGACAGTTCCCAGCAGACACCTCAGTGTGAGCACAGCTGATGCTGAGCCTTCCTCTCCAGGGGTGACAGAGGTTAAGGGATCTGCTTATGCTTGGGCTGGAGAGATGGGAGGCTCCTCTCTGAGCATATCTGAACCTTGCTGGGATTGTATGTCTCTTTCTTGCTGTCCTGTGGCTTCTCCCTGCTGCAGCCTGTTCTGTTTCTGAAGGCTGTGTTGCCATTTTGACATGGGAAGTGCAGCTGTCCCTTCTGCCTGGCTCCATTGCCAGATAGGTTTAGGAAATGTGTTGGGACAGCCTAACTTGGTTAAGGCCCCACTGCAGACTCTGCATGCTGCCTGTCTGTCGTGGCTGGCTTTGGGGATGGGGAGGAGATGGGACTGTATGAGGAGCATCACATGGCTGGATGATGGGCAACTTGCAGCCCTTGGTGCTGCCCCAGGGCTTGAGGCTGCTGGTGCCACGTAGAAGGGGGCTGACAGCAGGGTCCCAGGCTCACAGTCCCAAAACAGCAGGGTATCATCCCAAGGCTTGTGCTCTGAGCCACAGAGATAGGAAGAGACGAGCTGGCTGGCCCTTCGAAGTGAGGATCCTGTGTCTATCGTTGCACCAAGGGCTGGGTGAATGAGCAGGGATTTTGCACATTAACCAGGCAGCAGCTGGGCTGAGTGAGCCGTAGGGTGCCAGCCACAGCGCTCCTGTGCCTCTCCAAAAGCTGTGTCAAGGCAAGTACTTTCTGCTCTCTCACAGCTATTATGAGAGAGCCTGGGTTTCCTGCACCCTTCTCTCCCTTTGCCCTCAGGGCATGCTGGGCTTGTTTGAATTAATGTAATTAGCACATGCCTTATTAGCTCACTAAGGCACAAAGAACTCATGTATATTTGTAGCCAGGTTAAGCAGCCCCTATTAATTTAATAACCGTGTCCTCCTCAGTGCATGGCAACAGTTAATCACTGGTGGTGACTCAGGACCAGCCAGTATGGAGGAAATTTGGGCGAGGTGTGTATGTGTGCGGTTCTCTTTTATTGTGTTGCATTTTTATTAATGAGCAGAGCTGTGAAGGGAATTAGCGGCAGGCGCAGTAGATGAAGGGAACTTTCCGTGCAAGTTTGCTAAACAACCAGCCCTGGATAGTTCCTATGCTCTACGCTGTCGGTTGAAGAGGATCTGTAGAATGAATCAGCGAAATGTGACACAGACTGGGAGGCGGAAATGTACAGAAATAAACTTTAACAACCCACGCTTGAACTCTGCTCCAGTCAGGTTATATGCTAGGTACTGATAGTAATTTTGCTTCATTGCCTACCCTATTTCCCCTTGGTGATTTTGAGCAAGAGGAAGTGGTTAGTGTATTATGGTGCTGCTCGTATTTGAGACTGCAAAAGAGCAAAGTTCTTGTAAAAAGACAAAAATAGTTGCAAGGAGTTTCATTTGCTGCAGCACTGTGGCCCTTGGTTCCTTTTACTGTTCTGGGTCATGCCATGCACAGCACTTAGCTAGGTCCCATGGACTGCTGCCAGGATGTTTGCCACCAGGTGTTTTGGGCAGGGGTTGGGGGAGGAGGGGGGTGTGTTTTGATTTTGTTGTTTGGTTTGGGGTTTCTTTGCTTCCTTTTTTCACAGAAGCTGCAGGTTATGGTTTGTGCTCCATCACTCTGGAATGATGCAGTCTGTGAGTCCAGGATGGTGACATGTATATCTGTTCCAGTAGTTCTGCATGTGGAGTAGTAAATTCCTGCACTGATTCTAAAATTAGTGAGTTAAACATTTTGGGGGCTTTTTTCAGCCAAGATCACTATGCATGCACAGGAGACTTCCTGCATATCTTCTCTTCTTCCCCTTTCTTCAGTAATCACAGGTCATGCTCTTTGTGGTGAGCATGGGAGGAGAAGCAGGAAGGATGGCACTGGGAAGCTGTTGATGTTCTTACACTGTTTTGGTCAGGTTTTCTACAAGTAACAGTTCGTGTGAGATGCAGGTGTCCTGCCTGCTCGTACGCCCTCTGTTTATTTTACCTGTTTGCTGTTTCTGCCTAGTAAGCTTGAGCTTGCAAGGCCTGAGCTGTTCTTGGCCATCATGAGCCTATGCAGGAGCTGCATTGAGAAGATGAAGTTGTTACAGTCAAAGGGACAATGAAACCCCAGTGGAATGGGACCAAAGTGTGTATGTACTTGTAATAATGTGCCCTCTTGCTGCATCTGGCAGGGGACCAAGTCCCCAGGCTCCAGCAGAGATGGTTAGTTCTTCTGGTTTGCATCTCTGCTGAGAACCTGCACCTCCTGGGAGGCACAGAAGGAAAACAACTCTGAGATCTCCATGGAGTGACCAGGGATGCACACAAGTTTTGCTGCAGCAGATTGAAGCAGGTAATTTTAATTTCTACTTTCTTAGAGCCTGTTCTCAGGAGAGCTCAATGTTTTAATGAAGGCTCTGGGAGTGGTGTATGAGGTGAGGAGATGCGATGGGTGAGGATCTGCAGGGGTGCCAATATGCAGTTCCTAACAGGTGTATTGCAGGGGGGAGAAAAAACCAAAGAAAGTCTGAGGGAAGATAAATACCTGCTTGGGTACCTCAGATGCTGCCCAGAGATGGTGATTTCACTCCCCTCCTCCTTTTTCCTTTGTTTCAGGAGCAGGAAGGGACATGCTTGGCTCATGCTGGCTCAAAGCTGTGGAATGCTTGGTACACACCAAGACAGGAGGCTTTTCCCAGGACAGCTTTTTTAGCCCATGTTGTGGCTTTGTCTGGGATAGAGTTAATCTTCCTCCAAGTAGCTGGTACAGTGCTGTGTTTTGAATTTAATATGAGAACAATGTTGATAACATGCTGATATCTTAGTTGCTGCTAAGTACTGCTCACTCTAAATCAAGGACTTTTCAGTTTCCCACGCTCTGCCAGTGAGGAGGGGCACAAGAAGCTGTGAGGGAGCGTGGCAGCAGGAAAGCTGACGTAAGCAACGTCATGAAAACATGATGGGATGACTGCCGTGACTGGAGTACTGCAATGCATGACTGCATGCTCTTCAGAAGGGACAGTCAAGGAAGCAGAGGCAGTGACGGTCTATTAGGGAGTGTTTTGACTGTTGAGAGCTCAAGGGTAGTGATGATAAGGTTGAGTGCCCGTGGGTGTGAATCTGGGGAAGGCTAACAAAACAGACACCCTGGGGGGAGTATGTTACAGACCACCCTACCAGGGTAAATGAATTATTCTATAAGCAACTGCTTTGTGATTGCTAGCCCTTGTTCTTGTGGGAGGCTTGCTGGATGTCTGCTGTAAGCTCAACACAGCAGAGAGAAGGCAGTCTAGGAGATTGCTGGGCTGTGTGGAAGATAACTTCTGACACAGCTGGTCAGAGCCTGGCAGAGGTGCTGCCCCCCAGACCTGCTGTTTACAAACAGAGAAGGGCTGGTGGGACATGTGGTGGTTGGAGGCAATTTGGGGCACAGTGACCACGAAATTACAGAGTTTTCAATTCTTGATGAAGTAAGGAAGGAGGTCAGCCGAGGGGGTCCAGGAAGGCTGAACATGTATTAAGTAGGAAATTTTAAAGATGCAGGATGTCCCTATGTGCCAAAAGATGAGCCAGTGGGAAAGAATACTGGCCTAGTAGAACAGGGAGCTTTTGCAGGAGCCAAGGGAGGCAACAAAGGGTTTGTGATGTTTGAAAGCAGGGGCAGGTAACTCAGGAAGAGCACAAGGACATTGTTAGGTCATGTAGAGAGAAAATTAGAAAGATGAAAGCTCAGCTAGAGCTCAATCTGGCCAGTGCTGTGAAAGGTAATAAAAAGTGTTTTCATAAATATACTAACAACAAAAAAGAAGGCAAAAAAGAATCCCCATCCTTTATTGGATACAGAGGAAACAACAATAAAGGCTGAGGAAAAGACTGAGGTGCTTAATGCCTTCTTTGTCTCAGTCTTTACAAGTAAAACTGAATATCCTTAGGGCAGCCAGCCCCCTGAGCTGGTAGACAGGGACAGAGAGAGCAGAAAAGATCCCCAGCAATCCAGGAGAGCAGAAAAGATCCCCAGCAATCCAGGAGGAAGTAGTCAGTGGCAAGGGTGCTGATGGAGCTGGCAGAGCAGCTCACCAAGCCTGTCTCCAAGCTAGTCCCAGGGCAGGGCTGCCAGGAGTCCACTGTGGGCACGGCAGTGACCTGAACTATCAGTCCTCCCCCTCTGCAGCCTCCACTTTGGCCACAGTGAACCAGCACCATCCCAGGACTACACACTTTAAGGCATCCAACAGGAACAGCTCTGCGGTTGGTTGAGTGTTGCTCTGGTGAGGTACTGCTGCAATTTGGCCTGAAAAGATGCTTATTCCTCCCAGCAGGGTCACTGGCACCAAGAGCCCTGGATTCATTGCTGGTGGGGAATGAATGGTCCCTTTCAGGCCCCAGGACCTCATTCCTACTGAGTGAGATAGAATCTGACCCTTAACATTACATTGGGCTTCTTGGTTGGTTGTTTTTAAGAACCGTTTTGTACATGGTGATTATTTTAAATTGGGAGGGGGGAACTCTTCTACTCAACCTCTTGGCAGAGCACCCAAGAAAAGGATTTAGTTTCTCCATGTTATGTCCTTCCAGATCAAAGGGTTGGTCTGTCTGTCACTGTCAGCTGGTTCTGCCTTTTTGTTGACCACCACAGATTATTGAAAAGGAGTGCTGTATGTAAGTTCTTATTTGTTCTCCTTGCTCTCTCTCCCATCTGCCAGCCTCCAAAAAGCTCAGCAAAACTGTCTTCTCTCTCCAGCTAATGCTGCATGTCTCTGAAGCTGTAATTTCATAAAACCTGGTACAGAGAACAGATCCAGAGGAAGGTGGATTTAAAAATATTTAGAATTGCATCAGTTCAACATGTGACTACATGATTTCTCAGGTGGCACTTGGAAAGGAGCATTACTGGCAATAAGCACCCACTTAGGTTTGTCCAGTAACAACCAAGGTGCACTTACTTGTACCCCAGCATGATCATGTGCAGGCCATTTTGCTGTCTGTCAGTTAGCTTATGCTTCTACTGCTGGCTCTGCAGCTACAGAATAACCTAGCCCATTTTATGTAGAAGTTGCTGCATATATGTATATATATGTATAGTTCATTTTATTTGCATATAGATTACCTCTTCTGTAGCTACTTCTTACAGATCCTTTTGAAATGGTGGAGGGACTTGCAGGTTTCTACAGACCAAAGATTGGAATCCACCACTATTTTCAAGCAAGTCCTGGGCCTGAATTTTTGCTATGGCCATGCCCTAGCCTCATATGACCACATCACTGAAGATTTTATGATGAAATGCATGGGAAGGGTTTTCAGCCCTCTGGCACCTACTCCAAGACAGTTTGCTTTGAGCATGAGTAGTTGTCCTAAATTTAGAGGCTTGTTACTTGTGTTGTATGTGTTCAGAGGAGTGACAGGGCAGCAGGGCAGCATGCTTGATGTGGCATTTGTGCAGAAGAGCCAGGTCTTTTGAGACTTGACCCAATTGCCTTTTTGAGAACTTTGAGAGGAGACAGATTGAGATGGGAAGAGCGCCAACAGCTCCCATGGGTTTCCTTTGCTCCCCTCAGTCTTGCCAGGGGTGCTGTGAGCACTTCTAGACCTGTTGTTTCTCTCCTGTGAGGGAAGATGCCACCTTAAGAGTGTTTTAACATGTTGTCCTTCAGTGGAGCAGGACTCTATGTGCTCTCAATAAGATGACTGCAAGCTCATTTGTCCTGCTGAAACCTTCCCTCCGGTTCCTTCAGCTTAGCATCTCCAATGTCTTTGATACCAAGACGTGAGCCCTGGGTGAGTCACTTCTCCTAAGGGCTGTCCTTACTCATCCCATCTTGCAGCTCAGTTGCAAAACCTCCAGGACAGGGACCTTCCTTGGCTGAAGGTCAGAGCAGCCCCTAAAATGACAGATCCCAGGTAGGCGTGGGGCCTTTTGGTGTGTGCTGCAGTACTGATACCCACGCCCAGCTTCCTTAGCTTTCTGTCTCTTGATGCAGAGCAGTTACCCAAGACATGGAAAGTGGAAGGGTATATCTGGTGTTTGTTCCAGACCAGGACAGGCCTGTTCCTCAAGCCTTTCTATCTTGGCAGATGGCTTGGCATTTCAATGTTACAGGGATCATGCTGATACAAAAAGAGGCCTCCATGGGACTCCTTTTGTTAACCATAGGGCAAATGGCTTCTGCTCTAATCTAAGTAAATTGCTGGTTTTTTGACCTGGGGAAGCTCTCCAGGTCAGGAAGGCACTTCTTTTACTGCTCACAGTGCCTTTTGGAGGCCTTGCTCCAAGCCTTAGCTCTCACAAAGGTAACAGCAGGTGCTTGTCGTCTTCTTGTCTTTACTTACTGCAGAAGGTTTCTCAGCAAAGCAAGCAAAGTTGCATGATGCCGTACTGAGGGTGGGGGGCCAGCCTATGCTTCCAGCAGCATGGACAGCCCAAAGGGTAGGGAGTAGGAAGACTGGGTGTGTTCCTCTAGCACTTACTGCCTGGAGGCAGGAAGTTCCCCACCTGCTTCCCTGCTGTTTTGGCCCCTTGCTTTCCAGGATACCTGCTGCTCCACTCACTTTGATCCTTGCTTTGGAGTCAGCTGCTATGCTGGCTTTTCCTAGTGCGGCTGAGACCAGGCAGACAGAGAGGCAGGTGCTAGGAGCAGTCAAGGCTCTGCCTGATGTCTTTGGTAACTCCTTTGCTTTGCAGGGAGATGACCCTGGTGACTGACGGCAGCAGACAAATCTTGACTCTGCTGTGTGAATCTCCTCTAGTCCAAGTAAATCCTGGTGGAGAGGATAGTTGCAACAGTGTGCATGCAGTATCAGAATACAGGATATTGCTGTAGTCCCAGGGGCTTGTGGGATTGTCTTCTGTGACACTTCCAACATGGCCCTGTTGTAAATCCTCTTCTGTTGCAATATTATGGGTGACTGCACTGCTTTGGACGTGGTGAGTAAGTATGTCTGCTAAGATGTTGGACTGTTTTTGTTTGAGGGTTGTTTTTTTCCTAAGCTGGAATGTTGTCACAGACACAGGGTGTTCCTCAGGCTGCCAACTGTGGTTCAAAATCCTTCTGTAGGTGAAGGGCAAGTCAGTGATGGAGCTGGAATGCGAGCTCAGGAGTCCTCATTGCTAGTCAAGAGTTTTGTTCCTCTTTTTCCCCTCTGTGGGCATTCAGGTAAATCTATACTGCCATCAGTATAAAAACAGTTGCAAAGCCAAACACCTCTACAACATGCCCCCAGCCAGGGAACTTGCCTGTTCCTTTGTGGCATGCAGATGTTTCAAGGCATTCTCTCATCATGAGGTCTCTCAGCATGAAGTTAAGGCTCCCCAGAGTGCAGTGAGAATGGAGTCTGGATATGGGGGCAAAGTTTGCCTGCAGTTTTGCAAGGGTGCCAGCCTGACTCTTCTCACGGTGATAGGAGGGGGCGGAGTGGGGGGCACCCATCCAGACCAGCCTGAGGGAAGCAGCATGAGACAGAGGTCAGTTGTGGAGGATGGGAAGGGACTGCTGGAGCTGAGAGTCCTTGCAGGGGCTGTTAGGGGGCAGTGCCCTGCGTGCCGAGGCTCTGCGTCCCGTGCCTTGCCAGCCCAGTGGGCGCTGTGGCACTGAGCTTGTCCCCAGAGGGTGTGAGCAGCCAATGGTGCAGGCGGCTGGCATAGCACCTCCCCGCTGGTACTTTGGCCTTTTATCACCTGAGGCAAGAGGGGAGACTGCCTTTGGCTTGGTGCTTTCACAGCCCAGTGTGATACGGGTACAGCTGGCTGCTGACCACAAGCCAGGTGAGTCTGCATGTGCAACCCCGGGGCTTCTGTCTGGTGGCAGAATGGTGTGAAGGGGCTGTGCTGTCCCCTGTGCAGCTGGAGAGGTGACGCTCTGTGACAGTGGGGAGCATTCACCTGCGTGTTTGAGAGCTTTGTTTTTTTGAGGACTAATGCCTTGCCAGGCCTTGCAAGGAAATTGATGGCAGTCCCTGCCTTCAAGGGCTTAAAGATAAGCAGGCAGCAGATTAAACTGCCACCTATTTTCTCCAAACCCTGTCTGTCCCAAAATGTCGTGAGCAGGCAAGAGCCAAGTTGACAGCTTCTCCTCAGGTGACATTACCTGGTGCCAACTTCCTTGTGCACTTCGTGCCTGTCATGCATCTAGACAGCAGCTTCTCTCAGGAAATATTTGCAGTTTTATTTTGCACTCCTTAAACCTTATTGTGATGACAGCTTTGCTCCAGTCATTAACGAAATTTGGCAGTGTCCGCACCTTCAGATATGTTTGTGCTGTGAAGGAAAGTGTGCTGATCCCAGAGGGTTTCCCCTCTCCCAGCAGGTACTCGTTCCTGATTGCTTCCCCCTGCCATCCCTGACTGTGGATGTATGTGTGGCTGTGTCCTTTTGACACAGTGGATGCTGGCACAGCTTTGCTTCCTATGCTCACCTTCTGAGTGCTACTTCTTGACATCAGCCTGTCTCACTGAGGCTTTGAGTTTGTCTGCTCTAAAGACAAACAGAAATATGTGGAAGGGAGTCCTGACTTCTCCTTCTGCTGTTTATTCTTAAGTCAAGGTTGTAGTTTGGCTTTCAGTGACAGCTCCAGCATGTGCTGGCCTCCAGTTCTATCTCATTCCTGTCTGACTGCCCAGCACAAATATTTGTGCTGGCATGAAATCAGGGATGGGAACACATTTGGGTGTAGGGAAAAGACAGATTTGCTTTCTTCGGCCACAGCACCAGCTGACATTTGCTAAAGGTTTTCTGTCAAACCGGCAGCCTGTGTGTGCTCAGGTAAATCAGCATGTGCAGCAGTGTGAGCCTGAGAGGATGTGCTCATGGGATCTGAAAAATGGGAGTGCTGGCAGAGGACAGAAGTGAAGAGCTGACCTCTGGGAGGAGTGGGTGGTGCTGGTTGCAGGACCGAGGGAGCTGCTGGACTGGGAGCCTACAGCTGGCTTGGAGGATGCCAGCTGTGCCAGCCTGGCAGGGGAAGAGCGGAAGGAGGATGCTGTACTCAGCTCAGACTGGGGGTAGAGCAATGGCATCTGGGGGCAGAGGTGGCAGCCCACATCTCTAGGGCAGTGTGGTGGCACTAAATGCAATGAGTAAGGTTAGAGGGATGTGGGTAAGTTTAGCCTGTTTCTTCTCCTGTGATGTCCTGGCTTGTGGCGATGATGGGTGCCTGTATCTCCCATCCAAGCTTGCTGGTGTGATGCAATGATGAGACATGATGAGGTCAGTGTGCTGCCCTCTGTGCCTCATGCTGGGCTGTGATTCTCTAGTAATCACTTTTCCCTCAGGTGATAAGGCAAAAACCGAAGGCTGAAAGTTCAGCCCCATGCCCCCTGGGATCAAGAGAGCAGGCACAAAGGCTGGTCTTCCTGGAGAAAGCTTCACTGTCTAATTTGTGTGGGGGATGGTTGGCAAGGCAGGGGAGAAAAATTGCACCACTTCACTGATGGCTTAGGCTGTGAGGGCCAGATACATCCAGAGCTGCCCAGGATTGCATTGTGGTACTTCTAGTGTGGCTGTTCTGTCACTGTCGGGAGCTGACTTTGGGAGGTGAGAAAAGGGAAAGGCACAATTTAGGAGGCTCCTGGGCTATTTATGTGTCAGCGTGAGCTTTGGGCCATTCGCACCGATTCGGTGTGCGTGTGGCTCTGAAACTAATTTGCCTGATCATTTTAATAAATGTAAAAGGGATGTCCTGGTGTGCAAGTAATGGGGCATTAATCCATGCCTAGCTGTGTTAACAGCACTCTAGGAAGGAAATAGTCCCATGCTGTTCTCACTCTCTTAATTATGGGATGTTCAATTTAGGATCCCCTTCCATGGAGGCTGCTCAGCTTCTCTGGCTTTCAGGTGGCTCTGTGGTGACTCTTGTTTAACCTAGTACCAGTTTCCTCCCAGTTCCTCAGCTCCTCATCCATGCAGGCTCCCAGTTCCAGCTGTGCTGAAGTTTAACCATACAAAGACTTTCTGCGGCATCAGCACCTTTTTGGTGCTGCTGGCTTGTCTGCTGCCCCAATGCATGTCCTGATGGGAGATTTCCTAGGAAGATGCGAAGCCTTCTCCCTGACACTTCTCCCACAGGAAGTCTTGGAGCTACACCCTACTTGGCTGCAGATGCTTGCCTGCTTTTATGTGCAGTTTTTGGCTCCTGAGTGCACTGTGTTCCTGGGAAGATATACTTAGGTCTTTATTTAATCTCTTTCCTTTCTAGGTTAAATGTATAGTGTTGTTCTGGATTTTTTTTTAATGTCCTGTAAAATTCCCACCATTCTCTTCCCAGCCTGTTTTCCCCTGTCTTAGACTGCAGTATAGTAGCAGCTATTTTCCTGCCCTGGAGGCAGCGGGGGTCTGGCTTAGCTCAGAAACTCCCTGACCAAGCCACTGGAGGCTTCATCATTCACCTTCTTTTAAGGAACTCAGGGAGTTCTGTAGATTACAGCAAAATGGTCAGATAGAGCTTGGGGTGACTTAGGGTTTGTTTTGCAAATGTTCATTTGTTGGAGCTCTGTTTAAACAAACAGCTCAAATAAACTTTCCACTTCATTGCATTAAAATCCCTTAATTCATTAAAATCCCCTGGCCACAGACATTGAGGCCTCTGCTGTGCCAGGTGCTGTTTAAACAGTTATCGAGTGCTGGTGTCTGCTGTAAAATGATCACATTGTTTGCCTCCCGTCGCTCGTCCGCTAGTTGAGTGGCTTTTGTTAGGGGAGATGATACTAGTCCTGGTATTTGCTGGCTGTACAGTCAGCACCAAGGAAACTTGTAACTTTGCCCAGTTTTAAACCCAGGAAGGTTGTTTTTACCCTGCCTTGCTGTGCAGCCGCAGCAGGAGCATCTGTTCCCTGGTGGGAAGCAGCAGCAGTTTTCCAGCCGGATCAGACGGCTGTGGAGGACTCTGTAGTTACTGGGCAGGTGGCGAGCTGAAGCCAAAAGTCAAAAGAAAGAAAGGCCAGAGAGAGCTAAACTCAGCTGTCCCAAGTCCCTCTTGGTGCAGAGGGATTCCATTGTCCTACTTGTGTCAGCAGGTAAGGAACAGCTCTGTGATGTATTTGTGTGTCCAGTTTGGTCTCTCACTCTTTAGGCTACCTGGCTGTGGTGAATATTGGCAGCCTTGCTGTCTTCTCTTGCTCTTGCCCTTTGTGGTGGCTGCCTGTCCTCCTGAATGTCCCTCTGCATGGAAGAGTGCAGCAGAGGCGACAAGGGAGGTGTTTTACCAGAGCTTGGAGCAGGCTATCAGGACCACTTGGTGCATGTATTTTGTCAGGCCTGTCTCAGTAAATGCAAGTTTATTAAGGGTGTAGACATTATCAAGTGAGTTGTCATGATTCACAGTTTGTTTATGACAGGGTTACAGGCTTTCAGCTACTGGTCTTCCTATATTTTTATATTTTTGTCTTATTCTGGTTAATTTGATAGAAAATTAGATTAACCTAAACCTAGCTGCTCTTGTGGACATGCATATGAAAGCACATGTAATGAAGGGTGTAAGTGATTTTCACTTGTAAAGTGCAGACTTAGCTGATCTGGAGCTTTTTAAGGTCTGCAGCCACAGATCAGTTGAAATCAGGTAAACTGTCTGAAGAGGGGTCACAGAAGGTGTAACAGCATAGTGCAGTGGGTGAGGTTTGTGTGCAGTGTCTTAAGGAGGAGTGCATTTCTTAAAGGAGCTCCATGTGCTGATCTCTCACAGTTCCAGTTGGATGTGGGGCTGCAGAAAAGGCAGTTTCAATCTCATGTTGTCCAAGAGCGGGGCTCTACAAATGGTTTTGTGCTGTCCTATCATTGGCACTTGATGTAATGGGAGGGGGACCTGAACTCCTTCCCGTACCTGTTTGCACCATCACTAGCTCTTCACACTTTCAGGGAGCTTTTGTTCTCAGGAATGCCAGATGTATCTCCAGAGCAGAAGTGTTGGTCCCTAAGCCACTCCGTTGGATGTGAGGTTCTGTGTGGCTTAGGAAATCTGCAGTAAAGGAGCAAATTTCATTCCAGAGGCAAAGGGCAAAGGTACCTCCTTTGCTTCTGGCTCAGCATCCAGGTGGCAGGAGAAAGGGAAGAGGAAGGAAGTTGGCTGAATACCTGCAGAAAGCATTGGGCATCTGATTCCCAGGCTGGGGGTGAGGAGATGAAGACATCTCCAGAAAGCTGAAAGTTGTGGCCACTTCTGAAATTTTCTCTGGTGTCCAGATTTCTTTGTGTGGTGACTTCTAACAGCTCTCATTAAACAGTAACAATTAAGAGTCTTAGAGACAACTGGTTCCTGCAGTCTGGCACTGAGCTGAAAGGAGCGATCCAAAGGGCAAAGTGGCATCAGTAGCTTGGGGTGGCAGAGGCATTCCTTTAATTACAACGTTGGCACAAGACTGACTGACTGTTTAAGCTTGGAAGTAGGGGGAGGATAGTAACCTCTGGAAGAGCAGTTTTTTGAAGGCTGTCCTTTGGACACAGCATGTATATGTTGAAGGGAAGTGCTAAAAGAGTCTTGTGATGACACTTGACTGTCTTAGGCTGGCTGGGTGGAGCTGGGAATTCACATGGTATGGTGTGAAATGCTCTCTGAAGTTTGAGAGAAGTGACAGACACAGGCTGTCCTGGCTCCTGGGCAGAGCTTGTGCCCCCTGCCTGGCTGCTGCCCTTCCTCACATGCTGCTAGAACCTGATGACCTTGGCAACTCTTCCCTCCATATGTCCTTGTATATTTATATTTACACACATACATTTATAAGGCTCCCTCTGGAGCTCAGTCTCCTCTTTGAGGAGATCAGGTGCTGCCTTGAGTCACTTGTGCCTCAGCTGTCCTAACCCTACAGCCTGCCTGCCAAGTAGCCCCTGAGCTTTAACAGCGTCTCAACTTCATATTCTTGATGTCTTTCTGTCCTTTCCCAGGAAGAAACTGAAGTGAGAAAGAAGTGACTGTAAAAGAACAATTTGAAGGAACAGATTCATTTCTTAACAAGATCAAGCTTGAATTAAATGGCTGATAAACAGATCAGGTAACTTTAATTTTTTTTTAATTGTGCTTTAGGTTTTTGTTTTAAAATCTTTCAAACTTATTTCCATTTGGGATCCAGGAGGATGGAGGAAATCACCTGATCATCTCTTCTGGCCTAAAATTGTTCTGATTCTTTCTCTTCTCCTTTCTTACTTGCTTCTTTTGAACCTTCTCTTATTTTCTGTCTCTGCCATGTTGTCACATCTCTGCTTTCTTCAGTTCTTTTTTTCTCATTGCCTTTTTCTTTCTGCCCTCTGCTTTCTATCCTGCGTGAGTCTGTTCCTTTTTGTTTCTTCTCTCAAAGGTCACCCTGACCTGCTGACTTCAGCTGCTGGCATCAAGGGAGCAAAGCCAGGTCCTTGACCAGCCAAGGATGCAGTACTTGTAATGACAAAGTCCACATAGCCTTGTGCAGCCTTATGCCCTTACTCTAAAGACAGTCAAGGCTTGAGTGATAGCAGGAACGTGAAGTACCAACAGTGATTAAGGACACTTATGTGCACAGTGGAAACTTCAGAGCATTGGTTCTGGTAAAGGCTGGATTTGAGTCTTCCCTGGAAATAAACTGGGGTGCATTTTGGAAAAACACAGTTCTACCCTTTGCTTCCTAAGAGCTGTGTCAGGTGATCTACACATTCCTCCACATGGGTTTAGTTTTTTGCTGCTTGTGAAGTTGCCCCAGCTAGGTGACTCCTACCTGCTGCGTGATTTTTGTGGGGTCTCTCATGTTGCTTTTCTAACATCTGTTTTTCCAGGTTACCAGCTCAGAACAGGTGGGGTGAATGGGTGAATGAAACATGGTGACAGAAGGTCAGGACTTGGCAGTGCATGAGTGCTGCAGGCAAGAGGGCTGCCCCTTCTTAGCATTTGCCATGATTAGGGTATCTTCCTGTATGCCTGTCCTCTGCAAATGTAAACAGTCCTGAGCTGTGCTGATAAAAATACAGCATTGTGGAGTATTTGTGTGTCAATTTGGAGAGCACTTGGAACTCTTCCAACACACCCATGAAGGGCATGCTGAGATTCTCCCCCATGGAGCCTGGAAAGTCTATATTCCTGATAACCTCAGCAAAGCAAAAGGAGCAGACATCTGTGACTGTTTCAAGCTTGGTATTTTGAAGGAAAAAGAGATGTGTCCTACAAGAGGAGATGTGTCCTACAAGATGTGTCCTGGCTCCTCCAGTGTGGTCTTGGCAGGGTGAGCAGGAGCTTACTGGCTACAGGGACTAGTTAAAAGGGCTGAGGAGGAGCACTGAAAGAGGAGAACTGGGACGCCTTTGTATCCCTTCTTGTATTAAACAGAGGAAATGGCTTCATTTGCATGCTAGCCTGTGTTGTCCCCGTTTCACTAAGCCCTGCACATGTAGGTAGTGAGAGGCAGTAGCTGTGCAGAAGCTAAATAGGACAGAGAGACCAGGCACAGTGGATTCTTATCCCTTGAGAGAGCAGAAAGCACTGACTTGTGAAGTGGGATGACTCAGTCACAGGGGAAAAAGCTTTTGATTCAGGTGCAGTGGTCTTTGTCTCGCGTTCTTCTCCGTGCCTCAGATCCCTCACCTCTCCTGCTTTGGTCATCTCTCCAGTCGATGGGACCACATGTCTGCAGTAGTCACAGGCAGACAAGCCAAGATCTGTTTCTGCCACCCCTCAGTAGAATAAGATTGGTAGCAAAAGACTAAAATCAATAGCAGTGGTTTGCTGCAAGGTGAGATCAAGGGCACTGCATTTCTGCAGCAGTGCATGTGGAACTTAATCTCATTGTCTTGCTGGTTACTGCCCCATAGTCCATCCATACTAGTTTCCCCCTGCAGTGTTCATTGGGAGATCTGGATGGTTAGACTCAGGTGTGATGGGAGTATTGAGCAAGGGTTTCTCCCCCACAGGCAGAGGGAGAGGCTGTCTGCAGCCTCAAATTTTTGTCTTGCCCAGGCACGTCAGACCATTCCCCTTTACTGCTGGGGTCTGGGCTGAAGTTGGGGAATCTCTTGCACTTACAGTAGCAGCAGACAGGAACTTTGTGTCTGTGTCTCAGTCTCACCTGATATAAACCCTATGATAATTTCACTGTTGGAACAGGTTGAGGAAGGCAAGTGTTTGCCTGTCCCAGGTGTTTCAGGGACACTTAGAGAAGCAGTGACAGTGCTGAAGCTGGAAGGGGGCACTGGTTGTGCCTCACAATCTGTGACCTGCCAACAGTGACTTCAGAGCTGAATTTGGGGAGGCTGAGGTGATCTTGTCTTCAAACACCTTCCTTCTCCATGGTGTTTCCATCTAGGCACACTTTTATCTGGTCTCTAACCTCCTCCTTAAGTGTGACTGTGGGTTAAATAAGGAGAGCACAATGATGTGAAGCTTACTGTTTGAAATTTTCCCATGTCCTGAGCACAAGTTGAGTGTAGGAGTTTGCAGGCAAATCTATTCTGTTTTCAGACTGTGGCACAAAGATCCCTGAGGCAACAGTCTGGAGCTGGTAAGGTCTGAAAGCCTGGCTCTGCACTGAGCTTGTGCACTGATTTGGATCTGCCTTCCTCACGTGCTGTGCTGATTTAATCTCAGTCCGCACCGTGTAGTTTGGAGCTGTAGGCTGAGCTCAGATCTGCCTGCCTGTCCTTGCACCTCTTCTTCCAGCTGTGCCAGCCCTGGGGCTGTGTGTGTGTTCTACTGTGCAGGTGTTGAGGAGGAAGGAGCTTTGGGTGCAGGACAGCAGAGGCTGAAAGGAGTGTGTCAAGGTGTGTCAGTATGTCAGTCCTGAGGTGTCAAGATCATGCTTAGCACCTGTGGACAAAGTCTCTTATGTTTTTTTCCATCCCTTATTTGTCTGCTTCCCTCGGGGACCCTTCAAGCTGAAACCTTGAGTCTCCATATCCTGCCTTTCCCTCAAGCATGGCTGCTTATTGATCCTCTGTGCAATTGCCCCTTGATGCACAGTGCTCTGGAGTGCTCTTGGGGGGAACATGTTTGCAGGACTTCACCCTCCCATGCCTCGGCCAGCCTCAGCACTGCTGCTTCCAGAGGGTAATGCAATCTGTCCCCTCATCCAGAGCAGCAAGCCACCATCGTGAAAGGCAGTGTGCCGGTTCCCCTGCTGGGAGGATAGGCCTTGCAGGCTCACCCAGCTACAGTCTAGGACTGCTGTCAGCCACCAGTTTAATATCTGACACATCCTGTGTTCAGGGAGCCATATCCTGTGCTTTATTGGAGGGAGCTGACTCAAACAGGCTTTCTTTGTCTCTGTGTGCAGTGGTTTATTGAGCATGTAAGTGCAGGACATTTTTCTTAATTGAATTTGCTGGGAACTCATGTTTAGCTGATGTGGCTTTCACTCAGTGCCACTTGCAAGAACTCTCTGTGGGAACACAAAGGGGAGTGGAGAAAGCCCCGTGCTTGGGAAGCACATGCAGTGAGCCAGGTTTTGATTTCCCCCAGAGGTATGAGCTCACATCTCCACGTCGGCGGCCGTGCGGGCTGCCAGCCCCGTGGTTTTCCTTTGTGTGTGTTCCCCTGGCCCTGGGTGGGGGCTCTGGGAGCAGTTTCCCGTGGTTGTGGCCATCTGCTCCATGGCTGCCAGCTGGGTGCTTCTGCTGGGCCCGTTCCCACATGATGGTAGCAGCTGATGTGTCACGAACCTCTCATTAGCTGTGGATATGATTGTGGTGCAGGAAGGCTTTTGTCAGTAAACCTACTGGCTCAGATGCCTTTGGGCCCTAACTGATGGCTGTCCATGTGGTAGATGCTCCAGCACTCAGTCTTTTCTCCTCTGGAGACAACAGAAATCCCTGGGTCCTGGGCAACAGGATTTTTTCCTGCTCCTAGTAATGTGTGGGTTAGGTGTTTGGCTCCACTCCACTCATCAGTGGCTTGTCCTGATGGTATGTGCTGCTTTCTCTGCCTCCCCATATACACAGCAGGAACTAAGCTTTGCTTTGTAGAAGAGTTTCCTTTGTGCTGGGGGAGACAGCCTTGTCTCACAGCGATGCATTAACTCTGGTCATGCAAAAGAGCTGAGCTCTCTCCTTTTTCCCTTCCCTTATATTACCCAGTGCTAAGACATCTGTTTCTCTCTATCTCATCCCCTTACAGTTTACCTGCCAAGCTGATCAATGGAGGGATAGCTGGGCTGATCGGGGTCACGTGTGTGTTTCCTATTGACCTGGCAAAAACTCGCCTGCAGAACCAGCAGAATGGCCAACGGATATACACCAGCCTGTGAGTACTGCCCACAGGGGCATCATCCCTCGGGGCTTTCCACGGGGAATCCTTCCACTTTGTTACCTCTTTCAAGTGACCTCAGCATCTCTAGGAACTGGGCTGTCCTCAGGAAAGTCAGGGGACAGTCTGGAGCCAAGCTGTGCTAGAACAGATAAAGCAAATAGTGCAGCTATGGAGGCTGCTGAGCTGAGCAGAGGAGTCCTTTGCAGGGGGCACATCTGTTTGCATGCCTTGCTTGGGAGCAGCGTGTTCACTACTGCCAGGGCTCAGAACCAAAACACAAGGAATCTCGATCACCTGATCCCAAACACAAGCAGTCTGCTGAGCTAGTCAGATGCCTGAGGGAATTTCTGCCTCTGTTCTGTTTCCATTGCTCTGATACTGGAGATCCTTCCTTTGCTGTGTCAGTTTTTAAAAGAGGAAGCAGTTGCTCATTCCTAGTCTAGAGCATTGCATGTGGACCTTTTGAAGGATCACAGGTTGACACATGCTGTAGATACACCAGCAGTCCTGTGCCCAAAAAAACCCCAGGTACTGCAGGCTGTAGGAAAAGAAAATGTGAGTGTATCCAGCTCACCAAATTCACCTGGAGTTTGTGTTGGATACTTAGGGCTGTGTAGCTGCTGTGGGAATGTGTACCACACTCAGCACAAGATGTTTTATCCCAGGAACCAGAGACAGGTCTTAGTTTTCCAAAAGAATTGATGGCATTGAGGGAAAGAAAGGACTGGTGCTGGTGGGGTATGTTGTGTCGTCCTGTAACTTTGTTCAGAGCTAGTGTTACCTGCTCCCTGCTCCTCCACGCCAGCTGGATCTCTTTTCTGCGCAGGAGAATTTGAGGCAGAGGCAGAATAGAAAGGAAATGCTCTGTATGTTGGTGGCTTTAGTCTCTGTGCCTCCTTGCTCTAGCTGATGACATGAGGTTGGGCTGTAGACTCTGGTGCTTCCCTTGTCAGTTCCCATGCATTCTGCTCCCTGCACTGTCAGTGTGCCCTGGCTTGTTAGCAGGATGTGGCCCCCCATCTTGCTTTGCCTCCCCTTTTGTTGTGTCCTGCTCCTGCTGTAGATTGCTTCACCTCCCTGAGGATCACTTATCCTCCTAACCTGACATGTGACAGCAGCAGGAATTTGGGCAGGATGAGGGGCTTGTAGCACCCCTTGAGACTGCATGCTAGAATGTCTCATGCCTGGAAAGGAGCTCAGTAGAAGAGAGGCTTTTAACCTCCAGCAGTCAAGTGCAAGTCGGCTTCATAGCCAGGAATTGCTGTAAGATGAGGGGCTGTTAAAGAATACATAAGATTTCCCTATATATTTGAACTGGCTGCTTCTAAGAAGAGGAAGGGCTGAGCTTTCCTAAGAAGGTTTCCCCAGTTACAGGGGCTTACTTTTCTGGAAATGCTATGTGCCCATCAATACTAGATTTCCTGATTACACCAATTACTTGGTGTCTGCTGAACACCCAGGAAAGTGGCAAGTTCCTTTAAAATGTTGGCTGTCTTACTTTAAGATAGCCTGCCTTACTTCTGCTTAGCTCAGGAGATCTTTGGCATCAGGGGAACTTTTCATTTGAAAAAGACAAAGACACTGGGGGACTTCTGAGGGCTGGAGAGAGCTTGGCTTTTGGGCTGTGCTGCCCCAGGTATGTTATGTATCATTTTAGTTGGCTGTTGGTTCCCTTTTTCCAGGAAGAGAAGAAAGCTGGATGTGGCCTTGGCTGCATCTTGTTCTGCTGCAGCTTGAGGGGCTTTAAGTGACATGCAAGCTCTATCCTGATGCAGCAGGGCTGTATGAATATGGTGGGGAGCAGCTCTTCTCACTCCCCTTTTGTCTGCAGCTTGTTCAGAGCAGCATCACTGGCTCAGGGAAAATACATTGCCTCCAGCATTGCAGAAGAAGAACTTGATGGGATGGATAGGGGAAAGGTGCACTGAGATTTCTGGGACTTGCAGATGTGTTGGAGGGGCTGCTCAGAAGAAGGAAACGAGTATGTTGCAAGTTGCAGGGGCTGGGGTGGAGTATATGAAAAATGAGATGTCAAAGGATGCAGGGAGTCCCAGCAGAGAGGGGAAGTTCATTGCCATGACTGGCAGCAACGCAGGATGGGCTCTCCACAAACAACCCTAGAACAGTCTTGACCCAGGCAGGGCCATAAAGCCCTAAAGGGAGCTCTGTACTTCCTTCTCTTCCACCTCAGCACTACTGCAGAGCTGAGAAGTTTACTCCTTGTGTTGCCAAATCTCTTAAAAATGTATTCATGTTTTCATCAGCCACACTTCTCTTATTACTGCTTAAAAGAGCCTTTTGCTCCTTAAATTATGTACACATACATGCTTGTGCACCTCTCCCTTCCCCTATGGCCACAACAAGTACTTGTCTCTTCCCAAAGACCCTAAAGCCACCTTCACCCAGCATCCAGGCTTCATGCAGCTGTAGTCCAGAGAGGAAAACTCTGCCAGGGAATCTGTGCAGCCTTCCTGAACCGTGCCTTTGGATTTGCTAGGTGTGTGTGTGTCTGTGCCTTCAAAAGCCTTTGAGCCATTCCAGTGCTCTGCGTGGTTTTCCCATTTGTAGTAAATGTGTTTACAACGACTAAGGTGACACTTTTCCCTTTGGAGCATGGTATCCTGCTGTGCTCTCCTCAGGGTAAGAGCGTGAGTGCTTGCTGCCTGCTGAGGGACTTGATGTGTTAAAAGTGCGTGCTCTAATCTGCGTGGGAGGCCACAGATGACTAAGTGTTCAGGCCATCTCGTGTTTGTGTGCCTTGTGTCAGATTTCACTGAGTAAGTCAAACAAGTCAGCATAGGGGGGTTTGGCCCTTTATTTCCCTTCCAGAGCTGGATTTAAAAATGCGTACATGGGGATCTGCTTGTTAGAACATCTCATGTGCATTTGCCACAGGGGACCCTGGATAAACAGCCCTTGCAGTGACACTTTTCCCTTTTGTGTTTCTAGAAAGCAGACAGTGTGTGCAGGGTGAGCTGGGAGTTTCAAAGCCCCTGTGAATTAGGGGTTGAAATTGGACTCAGGCCTCAACAAGGGCACATTCAGAGGCAGACGCAGTTCCCATCTCAGCTGAGGGTTTCGCTGACAGAATGTAAATGGAAACCACTCCAAGAGATTTGCTTTGTTTTTCTCTGCACTCCCCCACCTTTGAGGTCCTGTGGTTCATCTCCCTCTGTCCTGTTTGCAGGTCTGACTGCCTCATTAAAACGATTCGGTCGGAAGGCTACTTTGGCATGTACAGAGGTAAGTACAGCTGACTCAGGCACAGCACAGCTTTTGCGTTGGAAGCACTGGTGCATAAGTAGGAGGAAAAGCTCTGTTCTCTGGCATATAAAGCAATAACCTGGCAGTATCCTAGGAGGTTGAACAGTGCAGCTGTTTCTGAAAATAAACTCCTCCATGCAGGTGTCTATTCAGATACCGACCACTGAGGACTTGAGTCCTCCTCATGACTGTTTTGATGTTAAATCTTACCACTTGGTGAAGTTCATCTTTACTAGCAGTTTAAGTGAAGCTGCAGGACTTTGTTTCAGGACTGTATGTTATGTTTCCCAGCTTGGGCAGAGGGGCAATAGCAAACCAACTCTTGAAGTTCTGTGGTTAATGACTGAATTTATGTCAAAGCCTCCCACCAGTGTGGTCAGGCCTGCTGTCTCAAGCATGCCCCAGTGCCTTGTTCAAGCATTAAGACAAACTTAAAAAATTAAAAATAACCTGCCTTCCAAAAAAACTCCCTTGGGATGGTAAGAAAATCAGAGGTTGGCTCAGGGTGGAGCTTCAGCTCTTTGGTTGTTGTGTGCTGACCTGCTAGAAGTCTCTTGGCTCCTTGGCTCAGGCTGTCTGTTACAGCAGTGAGTTCCTCAGCTGACACTATACCTTTTCTAGTTTAAACACGAAATCCCTGTAAGTTATTAAAGATTTTGAGGTGAGGAGACCAGCAGGACAAATCCTGACTTTACTTGTAGCAGAGGAAAACGTGGAATACCCCCTGGCTTGCAGCAAAGTCCAACTGGCTTCACTGACACTGAGCTCTGGTTCATTTTGTGTCCTGATAGTCACTTGCCTGCATATGCAGTTTTTATCTGGGGTGCTCAGATAACATTCTTGCTGGCACTCAGTCACTGATAAAGCCTGATTAAAGTTATACTACTATGATTAAGCTGAGTCCTTGCTCTTTTTTTTTTCAAACTGAAGTCCAGAGATGGTTGTGCCTTGTTCTTGGCACGTGTAGTGTCTCTTGTGGCTTCTTCCCTGCTCCTAAGGAAACACAGGCATTGTTGCTGGCCAGCCTGGGAGCAGGCACTGGATGTTCAAGCAGCATCTCTTGCCCAACTTCCTAGTGGGCGTTTCAGGGGAGTGTGGTGGATGGTGGGGATGGATTGGCTGCTTTGCATCAGCTTTCCTGGGAGCAGGCAACAAGACAAATAACCTTGAGGAGCCCTGGCAAGCTCCATCTTCGATGCTAGCAGTGACATGTTCCCCTTTGATTTCCCCTGGCTGCTTTTCTGTTCCTAGCCAGGAATTTGAGCTTGTGTTAACTTTGGCTGTAAATGTGCAGTGGCAGGCTGCTTGGTGGGAAGTAGAAGGAAGAAGAAGCTGTTTGGGGTAACTTACAGGGGAGACCAAGAGTTTTTGTGAGAATCAGGACTTTTGGGAAGACAGCTTAGTCCTTTAAGGCATAGAGTGGTAGAGAGGATGTGGATCTCCAGGCCACTTGTCATCCCCAAGCAGAAGGGTGCAGAGGGTTTTGTATACCTCTTTCTTTTCCCAACCTTTCCCAAGTGTGGTCCATGTCCCTAACTCTGTTCAGGGTGCTGATAGTTGCTTTGAATTCTGACTGTTAAATAGGGAGCTGGGTTGGAAAGGCCTTTTTTTAATACCTCCAGCTCCCTCCAGAAAATTACAGATACTTCAGCTTGGCCAGGGTGCAAATGGGAGTACTCCCAAGAGTAGCAGTCCTGGTCTCTGTGCCTCAGTTCTGTGAGCTTACATGAGTAGCCCTTCCCTCCCTCTCAGAGAGAGGATTGGTGGGTAAAGTACATCCAAGGTCCATGAAGATTGTGTGTGCACTTTTCTGGAAAGAAGGTAAAGAGATGTCTGAAGCTTGCAGACAGACAAAGATGGAAATCAGGTAATGGGATTGGTTCCTTCTCCCTCCAGCTGTCCTAGTTCCCCACCAGAACTTGCTGCATGACTCACAAGCTCTTATTTGCAGGCTTTAAGCTGAAATTGGGAGGATTATATTTTAATGTGCTAAAGTAGCAGCTGCTGCTCCCCATGGAGGAGTTGCAAGCACATCAGTTGTCCCTGTAGATCCTTTGGCCTCTGTCATAGGAGGAAAGACAGAAGGGGCCTGTTTGGGCACAGCCATTCCTTCTGTGTGACTTCATGGCTCCTTCATGTGTGAATCAAATCTCCTCAGTGCAGACAGGAGAGTGGTTTATGCTTGTAGGATAAACCTTTTCTGCAAATCACCTCTTAGGGTGTTTGTGTGGGCAAACAATCTTTGCTTTGTATGAGTAGCCTATAGCAAACTGTGTGATATATAATCCCAGCATTTCTCTCAAGTTCTTCCCCAAAAGTTGGAGGGATTATTGGATTTGTTTGTGACAGGAAGAAGAGCAGTTCCCTCGTGTTTTTTCCCCATAACATCTATAACATGTATAGCAGCAGTGCCTCAAAACTGGATGGTGCTGTCTACCCCTGTCTGTGCTCAAGAAATTGATGATGTGCAGCCTTAAAACATGATGTCAAGTGAATTAATCCCTAGTGCCTGTGGGCTCCTAGTCCCCATGGGCATCACTGACAGGGGACCTTGGAGAGATACTCTCTCAGCTTCCCACTGCAGTCCAGCCAGAGTCACCTAAAGATGCCAGCCCATGTTCTGAGCAATCCCAGTGCTGTTTGCAGACCAGCTGTTTGGCCAAGCTGACAGGAACCAAAGGCCCAGATCAGGCTGAGGAAGTGCCCTTTGCTGTTGGTGACGTTTGGAGGGTAGCTGCGCTTCAGCTGCAGTAGTGTGGCAGCCTTCCCTGGCATCTGCTAATAATATCTCCTAGTGCTGCACTGAGGATGACTCAATCCCCCTGTTATGTAGGTTGCTAGTGGTGTATAAGGGCTTCTGTGAGAAATGTGTTTTAATGAAAAACCAAGGCTTGGTGAGAAGACGGCACCTTCTACAAGTTTTAACTGTAAGTGTAGTTGGCAAACAACTGGTTTTGCCTCTTGTTGATTTTGTTCTTTGTAGTGCTTCCTTACTTCTTTTTGAAAAGCTTTGTTTTTTAATGATTGCTATTTTTCCATTCTCTTTGTCTTTGCTTGTGGTACATGTAGCATTGCCTGTAGGCCAAGGTTGGCTTTATTTAGGGAAGTACTCATTGGTGTGGGCAGAATTGAGGAGATTTTACAGAAAGAAGAAGATGCTGTGGAAAGCATACAGCCAGCAGCTGGAGTATCTAATTTCTCCTCCTCCAGTAAATTGAAGCTGTTATGGATTATTCAGGACAGGGATTATCCATTCTCTGCTAAGCAGCTTTACTGAAAATATCAAAGATGTAGGAGAAAAACCAGGTTCATTAACCTTTTCTTCCTGTATATTGCGTGGTTTTACCTTCTGCTTTATTTGTAACTGAAAAGAAACTTCTGTGAAAGCCTCTTGGTTCCTGAAGGTCAGCATGTGGAAGTGTACTTTCTGTGTACCTTCCTTGCTTGATAGTTTGGAGTTTGTTTTCTTTCTTTCAGTGAACACTTTGTACTGGTGTTAAGAGTAGCAGGTTTATGCTTTTTTCTTCTTGTTCTTCCAAGGAAAGGATTATTCATGCTGTGTATCAGTGTACAGGTGTTATATTTTATAGCCATTGGGAGTGTCCTTGAAGTTGTCTTCAACTTGGTGTTTGAGGAAACAGTTCATGGATAGCCACTTACACTTAAAAATTAGGCTGTGTGGATTTGTTTTGTAGATCCTGATATCATTGGCATTAAAAGATGAATGTGAAGCGTGAGGGTCATTTCTGTGTGGCTTCTCTTCATGTGCAAGAGCCATGGAATGGAGACACGATGTGTAGGAAGAATATCAAACTGAAGCAGTACAGTCACTGGTGCCCTTAAAAGTTTGCAAAGAACCAGAAGTGTGAGAGGCCTGCCCTATTCCCTGCTGATTTATTTGTCTACTGTAAAAGATGATGGCATTTGTTTGATATCATGGCCAGTGCGGAACGAATGCAGTCGCTTGGCTTGCTATGAGGCAGCGTTACTCCGTGGGAGTTGAAAGGAGGGAAGATGTGTTGGGCAGCTCAGCCTCATGCAGCAAAGGCTGTCTTTTCTTGCTGCCATTTTCTGAGTGGTGGAGGTGTGTCTTCTGAGCAGGTGTTGTAGAGCCAAGGGTTCCTGTGTTCCACTCCCCGTTGCAGTGGTCCCAGAAGTCCCACTGTGACTTTGCTTCCTAATCTGAGGAAAGTCCCCCTAAGCCTATGTCTTTCAATTTTTGAAGGGAGGAGAGTCCATCCAGAGGAATAAAGGATTGAGCTGACTTTCTCTAGTATGTTTAGCCCTTATAGCTCCTGTCAGCTTAGGTTCAAAGGTCCTGAAAATGAACCCCACCAGGTCTTTGGCGCCTCGTGGGGATACAGGCTTCTCTGGCTGCTTCTCTTTGGAATATGAGTCTTTGGGATAAATTGTTTAAGTCTCAAAGACAAGCATAAATGCCTGTATTTGTGTTTATTTTTAAAGAGGTATTCTGGGCCATTAACAAGTCTCAAGTGTAGCTCCTTTGGTGGGCTTGAAGCTCAGTACATTTCAGTGCAGGTAGGGAAAGCTTGAGGCTATCCACTGGAGGAGTCTTTGAGCCGTAGGATTTAAATGGAGGAGAATGTTCTGGAGTGCTAATCTAATGGTGCAAACCTCGCTCTGCTGGGAAGGGACTGGCCCTTCCCTCACCCCATTTCCCCCAGCGCAGTTTGAAAGCTGCTCCCAGCCACTGTGTTGCAGTAATGTTGCACTAATACCCGTGTTCATGGCCTGCAGCAGCCAGCCAGGCCGTGCAGGCCTTTCATTGTGACAGGCACAATACAGGGATTTGCTGTTTGTTGCTCCTGACAAAAGGGCACTCCAGCGGGTGGGGGATGCAGGGATCCAAGGCTTGTTTACACCCCAGGTCCCCCAGCAAGCCTTGCCATGGAGCTCAGAGGGGAATTTCTGTGTGCTGCAGCTTGTGGTGAGCAAAAAGCCACTTCAGCGGTGGCTGTTCTGGGGGTGACACCCAGTGGTGATACACAGGGGAAGCTACTTTGCTCTGAGGGCTGGTCTAGAGCTGATTCTGTCTGTGCAAATGAGCCAGGTGACTTCACCCAGCCTCCAGGTCATTCAATAGCTCTGCCTTTTCTGAACTGCTTGGTAATCAAGCTGTTCTGATGTTTTTTGGGGAGGAAGCTGGGAAGGGATCCAGTGAGAAGGCACAGCATGGGGTCTTTTGCTTCTCAGTATCACAAAATACATGCAAAGGAGTTGGGACTGATTGTTAAACTGTCTTGTACTCTTTTTCTGAAGGTTTAATCTGCATCCATAGGACTGCATTCTTGGATGAGAGATGAGGATGCATGTACACATAGTGGGAGGTAGTAGTAAAGCTGAAGAAATTACAAAATACATATGGCAAATGGAGTAGAAACACATCTGGGGGTGTTTTCACAAATCCAAGGTGTTGGGAGGCAGAAATAATGTTAGTTTTCAGTGGTGTTTTGTATTTCTAAATCCCTTTGGTGCACTGAGAGCTTTCATTCGTCTCTCCTTGGTTTTGTGCAGAAGTTACGACACATTCCTGAAAGATCCAGTTAACAATTCCTTTATTCTCATTATCCAATGGCCTTTTTCTCTTTTCCTTGCCCAGGGGCTGCAGTGAACCTGACTCTAGTGACACCAGAAAAGGCTATCAAATTGGCAGCCAATGACTTCTTCCGGCATCACCTCTCCAAGGACGGGTGAGTAGGGAATTGACCTTTTGCTGTCAACTTAAAAGACGCCGCCTCTTGGAACACGTCTGGTGAGACATCAGGAAAAGATGGAATGGGATAGTGCCATGACTGAAATACGAGTTGACCTTGAACAGCTCAGCTGGTGATTACGTTCAGGCTAAGGATGCAATGTCTAAAATGGGAAGCGTGAAGCACTCCACTGGATGGCTGCTCTTTATTCAAGCTTCTAAAAATAGTCCCGTATTTAAGCCAAGGTTAGCAGATCCAGACTGTGTAGTGTAAGTATTCCAGAGGAACCCAACATCACTGATCATTGCTCAAACAGCTGCTGGGAGGACTCCTGTCCTCAGCATCCTATTGGATCCTCTTATGCTCCTTCTGGCTTGAAAAGGTATCAAGTCAAGTTCTGTAGACCTCAAAGTTAGCAGCCCTCTTCTCCTTTTGTACCTTGAAAATAGTTTTAGAGAGGTGGTAAATCTGAATTGACTAAGGGCACTTGCAGCATCTGACCTTCAAATAAATGCTGAAGGAATAAAATTACCTGCTCAGCTTGCAAGTGGAGTTTGGTTCATGTGAATTGAATGTGACTAAAACGCATAAGCTGGAACAGTCGAGAGGAGCTGGATCCTGAATATTTAATACTGCTTTCACCAAGATGTTTTCCAAATTGCGTGAGAAATGGTTGTGTCTCCCATCAGAGAGAGGCCTTTCCCCAGAGGCAGACAAGGGCATTGTCTGCAGTCCTCAGTGACAGTAGCTAGAATGACAGCCTGCTTGGGATATGATCCCAGCAATTCCCATTAACAATTGTGGGGTGGTGCCTCAGTGAAAATGCAAAGCTCCAGCACAATTACCGGGCTTAACAACTTCTCAAAACACATCACGTCGTTCTTGGCTGCTGCAGATCAGCATCCCAGCAACTTCAGTGGCAATTATGGACTGACACAGATTGAGAATCCGTTTTTTTCCTGTACCTTTTTTTTTTTTTCCTTTTGTTCTGGAGTCCTTTAAAGTAGCAGCTAACATATGTCTGTGTGACTCATCAGCTCACAGCTCGTCGTGATTTTCTGACTCAAGTCTTCGAATAGTCTCTCTTCTGTGCTCTGCTCAGACAGTGGGAGGTAATGATGTCCTCTACCAAGCAGTGTGTCTCATCCCTGCAGCAGACAGCCCAGCACACCTTGGTGAACTGCAGTAAACAGCAGCACAGCTCTTTGCCACCACCTACAAAGAGGGGGCTTAGTAGCTTGTACAGGCCCAACAGGGTGCCAAGCTGCCACACCTTGTACTGCCACTAAGGGGATGGTTCCATGGAAGAAATCAGAATAGTATTGGAACATATTTGGCATTCTGGGAGAGCAATCACTGCTGTGATGTTTAAGCCATTAAAAGGGGACATGCCTGTCAGTTGATGTCCTGCACCATGAGAGGTAAATGCTTCCTCAGAGGACAAGTGTGTGTGTCTCCGTGCTGAGTCCAGCTTTGAACAGGTCTTTGAGTAAGTGGGATGCACTTTCCATGAGCAGCTGAGGTTTTCACTCAGACCTCTTCCAGTTTGACTTTTGGGTCACTGACTGGTGCACACATGACATAGATGATGTGCTGCACTTAATTCAGAATAAAGGAGCTAGAGAATTTTTCCGAGAGCAAGGCACCCTGTTCTCCTGAATCTTACATACTGATGGGTTTGGCACTACAGTGACCTAGAGCAGGAGCATGATACCACCTAGGTAGTGGGACGTCTTTGTGTCTCAACACAGAGCACTTTTAGTTCATTTGGAGAAAAGAGAGGTTGGGCCACAGTCAGGTGACAAGAGCTAGGCAGTGTGTGGAGTCAAAGTCACTCATCTCATTTAACCACCATGAGGGACTTGGATGAGGGAAATCTGGTCAGCTGTGCTCTTGAGGGTACCCAGTGTGAGCTGGCCAGAGGGGCAGAGCCTTGATACTGCTGTGGTAGATGATTTAAGGTGTTTCTACCTAGCAATGTCACCCCAAAATATGATGGGAAGAAAAATGCCTTGAAGGTTTACTGTGGCTGGTATAGGCTATGAATGTAGGATCTGGCAGTTTCCTCCCTTGGGATGTTTCTGTCCCAGCCTCCCCAGTTGCCTTAGTAAGATGGGCAGGATTAGCAGTGCTGGAATTTAAAGGCCTCTCTTACCCAGGACCCAACAGGGTGCATATCTGCTAGCACATCACAAGACTGGGCCACCTATTTCACAATTCCAGCCAAAGCCTAGTTATGAACAACAAAATAGCTTGGGGTTAGAAAGGTGAAGCTGGAGCTGCCTGGCACATGAATGTGGTTTCATTTCTTGATGTGTAATTGCATCAGTCAAGGTGTTACATTGGGCAAAGCACAGTGAGGGGGTTAGGATCAGTGTAAGGCTGGATCAGCAAGACCTTGGTTCAGCTCCACCAAAGACCTTTTTGCACAAGCCAGTCTGTCTGCTGTGTATATTCATAGATGATGTACCCTTAGGTCAGTATCCCAAAGGATGCTCTGACTCTAAGCTGCAGAAGTCCTCTAGACCTGTTTATGTTGAATGCCTTTGTGCTGAGCATCTAGCACTTGTCTTGCTTGAAATATGTTGCACGAGTTGGTAATCCTTTTCTGATAAAATGTGCATGTTCTACCAGTATTTGCTGATTAAAATATGTGGTATTAAAATAGACCTCAATGTGCAAGAGAAGGAAGCATGTGTGGACCAGAGAGAATGTGGCAAATCCAGCATGACTCAAAGTAGCCTCAAGTTAAACAACAGCTTTCAGTGTACATTAATGTATTTATTTTTATCCTTTGAAAAACTTGGTGTTGAAATTGCTTTTAAACTGCTAGGATAAAAATGTGGCATAAAGCCTATTTTTGAAAGGCTAGACTGAAAACAGCACCTGTGGTGTAGGAAGCTCCCGACTGCAATTTGCTGGAAGAGTATTTTAGGGATGTTATCACTACAGGCTTATGCTAGACTCCCTTTTCCCTGACTCTGCTCTTGAACACTGTTGGAGGTAAAGCGTTGGGGCAGGTCCTCACAAGGGGTCTCATGCCCTTGCTGGTGCAGCTCTCTCCCTGAGTGTGGAGATCTGTGTTCCTGCAGCTCTCTTCACCCTGAGGCTAGTTCAGGGATGCGCTGCTGCCCCTACCATGCTTTTTCCCGCCTTTTTGTGCAGGAAGCATGTGTGCTTACAGGCTGGGGGACGTCATTTCTGCTTCCTTGCCTGTTTCTATTTTGATGTCAAGGCCATTATGACAGCCTACAGCTGCAGCTTTTGTTTTGTCAAGAAACAAAACTGAGTTGGTCCTCCCAAGCTGTCCTGGTCATTTAGGAATGAGAGAGGCCTGACTGAGTTGTGTGAGTGCTGAAAACATGCTTGCTATGCCATGGAGGAGAGGAGGGAGACCAAGATACTGGAAACTTGAAGGACACCCCATGGGCATGATTGAAAAAGGCAATAAGGGTCAAGTGATTTCCTGTGATGATTTTGACCTAAAAGCCTCAGCAGTTCCCAGGAGAAGAAGGTGACCCACAGAAGAGTCTCCAGGCAGGTCTTTGTTCCTGTGTCATTCTGTGGGGAAGAGTTTTCACTAGGCTGGGGAAGGCAGAATATGGAGAGAGGGGAAACTTCCAGTCTTCAGGCTGCTGGAAACACGTGGGATTTCTTTTTAATTCTGGCTTTTTGAAGCTGCTGTGTTGAGAGACTCAGTCTCATAGCTGCTGTTAAAACAGGAGTGGCTTCATTGTCCAGAGCAGAGAGTGTGAGAAGTCACCAGGATTAAGTGAAGCACTTGGGTAAGAAGCTGAGAAGGCAATTTGAATTGATGGTACACCAGCATTTAAAGTACATCATTGATTATTGGGGGCTCAGTGTCTGAGGCCTCTTTGATTGATTTAAGTATTGCCTGCTTTTTATATCCTCTTTGAATCTGGGTGTTAAACACTTCATAAAATCAGTTCCTTTAAAGTGTCCTACAAGGTTTCATGTTTATCTCCAAAGTGTGCAGTGCCAGATAGCAGTTTTGTTGGGCATGTGTTTGCCAGGTTTTGTTCATTTTTCAGGTTCTTGGTTAAATATTCTGCCTTGGCAGAATGGCAGTAAAAAGTGTCTTACACCTTCTTACATAAGCAATTTGTTGCTCATAAAAACTTTCCAGTGTCCCTGGATCAGTTTACTGATGCTCTTCTGCAAGGTGTTATTGCCTTACTTACCCTGTCCTCTTTAATCTTGACCTTTATTTTGTTTGCTGTTCTGAAGCAAAGGCTGGCAATCTGCTGTCTTAGCAGCTCAGATTCCTAGGAAGACCTGCATGACTGACTGAATTCTGCGTTTGCTGATGCTGGCAAATTTTCTTCCATTCTGCTTCCTCCTGTCTTACATCTTTTCACAGGGAAGAGAAACAGCCAACTGGTAATCCTGGGACAGGCAAGGTACTTTTCCTTCAGTCTTACACAGATATGGAGACTGGAGCTTGTTGTCCATTGCCTTCCCAGCTGATGCATCTCCGCAGGGCTCTTTTCCTTCATCTGCTCTTCTTTCAGGCTCTCCTGAATACTTGGACCATCTCTTCTGTGGCATGAGTTTAAGTAAAGTGAGGCTTTCAGTTTAGGAAGGAGTGCTGCTCTAGTCCTGGTGCTGAGCTGCTGTAATCAGCCTGCACACACTGTGCTTGGTCTTTCTTTGGCACTTGTGTGCCCAGGCAGCCTCTCCTGCAGTTATCCACTGGATGCTCAGACTTCTTTAATGTAGGTAACCCTCATCCAACTCACTGAGACTTGGAAGTGGGGAAATCTCTCCCTTCCCCTTGAGAAGGAGACAGGAGCTGATAGTGTCACTGTGCCAATTCAGGAACAGCTGTTTGGGGAGAGCTCTTTTATTTAGCACACAGAGGCCAGGCAGTTGCAGTGGGTTGAAGCTGCTGACATCAAAGGTCAGCCAAAAAGTAAATGCACTTTCAACTGTTAATCTGGAGGGAGATAAAGAGGTGCTGTTTAATCACAGAATGTACCCATGGGAGGAGCATTGTCCTTGTCATCATTCCAGGCACATGTCTTGGGATGAAATGTGGGTTGTGTCTGTGTCCAACATGCTCAGTCATGTTACCCTGTCCATTGTTCACTTCCACAAATGTTCACATTGGAACAAAACACTTGGAATTTCTTGCCAGGGCAAACCTGATGCAGGCAGAGTCAACCTCCTCTTGATATAGTCAAGCACACAACACAGAGCTCCTGCACATACCTGGAATAATGACTTCCAGATTTAATCTGGCAGTGTTACTTTGAGATGTATCTGTTCCACATCAGTACTTTATTTGGCTTGTCTGAGGCATTTTTGAGCTGGCAGTAGAAGTGAGAGGGAGCTTGTAGTGGGAACTGTATTGCTTTTACATTTCCAGCATCATAGCTCCAGCTTTTCTCAAGTGCAGTTGCCGTAGCTTGTTGTTCCCCCTTGGAAAATCAGGGGTTGGATTAAAGGGGTTGACTGGCAGTTTGTGTGCACATCCCCCTGTTGCTGTGGAAGAGAGGGTGTTCTTCCTTTGAAGGACAACTCCTGTGTGCTGGTCTTCTAATCCGTATCAAAGACCCACTATTTAAATGGTTTGAAAGGAACTGACACTCTTGGCTTTGAAACTCCTGGGGAGCTTTCTACAACCTCTTGGGCTGATGGACAGAGGCAGAGGTTATTTTATCAGTGAGGAAGGTGATGTCCAAGCTGGGGACAGTAGCCTCTTGGGTAGGAAATAGAAACAGATGGCTTTCTCTGGATGTTTCTTCAGCTCAAAGATTTCCGCTCTGGAAATGTCATCTTGATTCCAGAATGACTGGTTCTGGTCCCCACCCAAACACAGTAAATTCCCACATGGCCAAGATTTTTCAGAAACTTGAAAAAATCCTACACTGCTCCAATGTCACACCAATATACCAGTGCTGTCAGAGATCCTAACTTTGAACTGATTGCTCCCAAAAAGCCTTCCATAAACCTCTAGTTCCTGCTTTTTTACTTTATTTTTCATCTCTCGTTTGAAACTCTAATTTAAATCAAGCATGAATCGCCTCCCCTTCCCATTTGACATTTTTGATTTGTCACAAATTATTAGTATGTCAGTAAAAAATGTTGAACAACTGATTTCTGCCAGTGCAGAATTTGAG
This sequence comes from Illadopsis cleaveri, assembly GCA_013399915.1. Taxonomy (NCBI): domain Eukaryota; kingdom Metazoa; phylum Chordata; class Aves; order Passeriformes; family Timaliidae; genus Illadopsis; species Illadopsis cleaveri. Next base: position 42,311 of record VXBB01006965.1, read on the forward strand.
GCTATTATGTATATGTTATATTTAACACTCTTTTGCTGTGATAAAAGATGGCTTCTGCATTTGTAGGACCAGATCTTTGCTGGCGTTGCAGCTTTTGAAGTTAGTTGAGATGTGCCAGTTTTTAAAACGCTGAGGATAAGGCAAGTGGTGCCTTAAATATTTAAACCCCTTTATTGTCTAGAGATGAACAGTTTTCAAACTCCTTTTATGTGCAGACTTGTGAGGTTTTGTAAAGGCAGTTTGACCCCTGTATGGCAACTTTTAAACCTCCTGTCAAAAGATTTGCTTATCTTAAACTACTTTTTTTCTTGGACTCTCCCCAGTTCCCAGGATGTGCAAACCAAAAGCTAAAAGCCCTTGTTCTAGATGCTTTTGATGTACCTGTTTGACATCTCTAAAATACACCCACATGTGTAAATCCTTCTTTGGGTCATACTGGCACAGCACCATGGAGTTCAGTCAAGTCAAGGCTGACTGTCATTGGCTGGGACAGTGGTCCAAGATGAATATGTAGGCCATATCTTCCTGATCTTTTGAACTGGTTATCAAAGCAGTCTCCCTGGGTGAAAGCCAGAAGATACGTACTCCAGGGATGCTGCAGGGCTCTTGCTAAAGTGGGAGGTGCTCTGCTCTGCCAAAGAGAGATTCTGGCAGGCAGCTCCTTTGGGTGGTTTGCTTTTTCCCACAGCCAGGCTGAGGGACGTGCAGCCTTGCTGCTGACTGAAACTCATCAAGCCACTCAAGAGACTGGTGCTGTGCTTCAGGTCACCCAGAAGGCACAAGTTGGCCACCTCCAAGTGGCAGTGGCAGTGGCAGTGGGAACCTGTAGATTTGCACACCCTAGTTCCCCTATACCTCCAGGAAAGCTTGCTGTGCACACTTCAGCACCTGTGTGGGTAACTCCGTGGGAGGGATTGTTCTTTGCAGCTCCTCATCTGTGGGGAAATTTGGAAAGGGGAGACTGAAATATTCCTTCCTTCAGCCTCATAGGAGAGCTCTATATTTAGTCACTGGTAATCTCTGTTGTGGCTCTGTGCCTCTAATCCCCTGCTCTCATATCCTCTCTGGAGAAGATGAGAGGTGGAGGAATCGGCCCAGTTTATGTGGTGGGCCAGCAGGATTACAGTGCATCTGCCCTCCCTTTCCTGTAGGGCTGGCATTGAAATTGCTTTGCTGGCCCACTGGCCCACAGCTGTGCTGTGTGTGTGCTTGTGAAGCCCCTGGCAGGGGAGTGTGCCTGGGCTGTGCAAGGGAATGGGGGAATGGGGAATATCACTGTGGTACTGCTTCTGCCACAGTGTGGGGGTGTGCCTTGAGCAGGTTAAGATGAGGTATTGCTGTAGAGCAGGGCTGGGGGAGGTAAAAATAGTACTTGCATTTAAAACAGAAAAAAGAGGAGGCTGTATCTCTCTGGCTGTGTGATTTATACACACTTCTTTTTTAAACCTTTTTTAAAAAGAGTAGGTCAGATGTACTTTTTAATCAAGTCTGTTTTCTGGTGCCAAGGCGTGAGGTTTTTTTACGGGGCAAAAACACATCAGTTTCTGAAAATTGAAACTTGATGAGGGTTTGCATCCTGAGTTCCTCTTTTTAGTCTTAGCTGGGCTCTTTCATAGCTTTGGAATGGAGGGAAGAATGAAATGCTGCATTTTGCTAGGTGAGAACATGTTGCTGGTAGTCACTGCTCTGTAGTGCAGAGAATGCACAAATTTTCATTGCTGGAGGTCCATCCCATCCCTTGTCTCTCAGGGAGGACCAGTTTAGTGCAAAGGCTATTTGTTCAGGTTTGGAAAACCTGGTAAGATGAAGTAGCTCCTAACCACAGAGGAATTACCACCCTGATTCATATTCACTGTTTATTTACTTTGCTTTTCTCAGAGAACTCCAAAGCAGCAAGTGGAATACTTTCCCTCCTTGCTCTGTGTCCTGTGGTCTGTGTTTGTTGACAATTTTTAAAGGACTAAACTGGCAGGAGGAAAGGAATGCTGCTTATCCCCCTTAATGCTCAGGTCCTCTGCTGCCCTCTGAAGTGATACCCTTTCTGAAAGCTGTGCCCTGACCAGGGGCACCATCAGGCTGGAAGAGAGCTGCAATGCTCTGGCTGTGGGTGGAGGGGGCTGTGTGCTCCTGTCTGGGACTGTTCTGACAGAGCTTGTGGCTTTTCTGAACGTTCTGTTTCTGGGGACAAAAATGAGCCTATTCTCCAGGTCAGGTGTTGCTGGCAGAGATGCCAAGCCTGGGCTGTGCTGAACTGTCAGGCCTAGCAGGCTCTGCTGCCCCCTTGGCTGCCTTTCCTGTAAGCCCCAGGGTCAGAGATGTGCCCCAAGCCTTGTACCCAGCTGCCCAAGTGTTATTCCAGGCCACCTCCCCTGATGGACTCTTTCTCTCTTTCCCTTGGGCAGGAAAAAGCTGACGCTGCTGAGGGAGATGCTGGCGGGCTGTGGCGCGGGTACCTGCCAGGTGATTGTCACCACTCCCATGGAGATGCTCAAAATCCAGCTGCAGGATGCAGGACGCATTGGTACGTGCACTTTTCTTCCCTGTGCCCTGAGCAGGGAGAGGGGAAGGAGCTGGGACTGGGCTTTCAAGGCAGAGCTGAGAGGATGAGTGGAGAAAACCCTTTTCCCTCCCCCTGCTCTCCCACGTCAAAGATGCCGCAAATGTAGCAGAAGTTTCTCCTCCTCTTCCCAGCTTACTTTCCCCCACACTTTGCTCAGCTGGCTTTGCAGGGGCCCTTGCAGTTACAAAAGGTGGTGGGATTTTTGCTCAAAGCAATAGGCTTGGCAAGTGAAACAGCAAGTGCTGTTGGTGGATGGACAGACAGGACAGATAACTGGGTGGTCAGCTTGTGAGTGATTCAAACTTGCTAGATCCTGTGCACCCAAGAAAGGATTAGCATCCTCCAGTGCCTTTCCTGTGCTGCTTCCTCCATCTCCGTGTTTTCTGATGTCTAGTTTTTCTCTCTTCTAGCCCCCTGTAGCACCTCCCTAACTGCTTCCCAAGGGGATGTGTTACTTCCAAATGACTTGTCTCCCCTTGTACTCTTTTTTTCTCTCTGACAAAAACAGCAGTTGTCTTGGTTGAAACAGTAAATAAAATTCTCGCAGTGCACTGGATTTGAACGAGGTTTGGGATCAGGCTCTTGGGACTGTGGGCGTGAGCTGGCAGGCAGAGGCAGGAGGGAGTGTGAGCCTTTTGGCTGAAACACTGTGGAGTGTTTCTGGTGAGAACAGAGACCAGAGTCTGGCATGCAGACTCTGGGGGAAAGAGCTGCTTGCTCTTTCCTTAGTCTCTTCCAGAAGTCAGTCTAGGCTGTGGCCTTGCTTCCCAGGAGTCCTGCAAGACACTGTTAGATACCGTGTTTATGGCCCTTCCTGGAAAATGGGCCAATTTGTCCTTTAATCTCTCATTTGATGTGGCATTCCTGAATAATCACGGATTTACTTTTTCTTTTCTCTCTTCACTGGTTTTAGTGCAGACCTTATCCTCTTTGTGCGTATTATTTTAAAATGTTGGAAGGATTTAAGCTGTGGTTTGAGGGTTCAGGAGAGGTTTTCGATGCTGTGAACAGCTTGTTCTCTGTGTGGCAGGAGAGCTGTGGTGTGCCAGGGATTACTTACAGATTGAAGTGCTCTCCATCTTCTGGCCAAAGGGCCGAAGTGCATCAGATGGAAAAGTGAAACCAGGTTGTTTGTAAATAAGACTGAGAAACTCCCCAGGTTAATGATTGCTTTCAGGAGAGGGAGGCAAAGAAAAGAACTTGGGAAGCTGTCTCTTTTATGAACATCTTGTTTGCTACACCGGCAGCTCACGGACACTGCTGGAAGCAGGCACTGTCCCCTGCCTGCTCACAGCAGTTCCCGTTCTCTGCCCTGCAGAGATGGTGCGTGACAGGATGCTCCTGCTTGGGCAAACCAGCTGCTGGGAAAGCGTTGTGGTGTGGCCCTGTCAGAGACTGGGACAGGAGATGGGCAGAGTGGGGGAAAGCTTGCAGGGCACCTGCCTGGCCTTTGTGTGCATGTTGTGTTGCCCCTGGGGATGCACGTGTGGTGGCTGTCCCGCGGCCCCGGGCAGCAGGAGGCTGCTCAGGGCAGGCACAGAGGAAGTGCTCTGCTCCCCAGCGGCACAGAGGAAGCTGATGGCGGCGCAGGCCCAGATCTCCTCCTCCTCCCCCGAGCCGGCGGCGGAACGGCGCCCCACGGCCACCCAGATAACCCGGGAGCTGCTGCGGACCAAAGGCATCGCCGGACTCTACAAGGGCCTGGGAGCCACGCTGCTAAGGTAGGATGGCCTGGGCTTGGGCACAGGGCACTGCCCTTCCCAGTCTTGGACCTCAGGCATCACCCATCCCAGGGATGAGCCTGCAAAGGAGGTGTTGGCTTCAGTGGGTGTGGGCTGGGTTTAGTTCTGTTTCCGTGCACAGGTTTTGTACGTTAAAGAAGGGAAGGTCAGAGAAGTGAGGGAGGGTATCTTTTTGTTCCTGGAAGATTAATTCTGCTGCTTTCTGTGAAAGGTTTTTGTCTGCCCCATGGTCTGTATTCTCACACTGTACAGAAGTCCTTGTGAGCTGGCAAAGTAAAACTGTCAGCCTGAGACCCTAGAGTGTGCACTGGGAGCTGGCCCACACAGCATGTTGGATGCAAGGACCAGTGCCTGCTCTGACACTCTTTGCCTGGGCTTTCACAATGTGACTCTCCTCTAGCTTTAACAAAGGTAGAACTAAAGCAGCACTCAAGGAGGGTGAAGGGCAGGATGGAACCTCTCTTAATTAACAAAAGTGGTCAAAACAATTGACCTCTGAATGTGCTGGTGTCTTTGGTGTGAGTAAGGAGCTCCTCCTTTGGGGGAGCCTATTGATCCTGCAGGGCTGCGTGCCTCCCATGGGCCTATTGTCCTTTGTGCAGTCACTTTTGCCCCACTGAATTTCAGCTCCTGTCTGCATTGCAGTCACAGAGCCAGGATATCTGCTTTGCACTCATGGCTGTGCTGCCAGCATGTGATGCTTGCAGCTCTTCTTTGCTCAGTTTGTTGGTGTTCCACACTGACTTTGCTCATCCTTGTTCCTTCTTCCTTTTTTTCCTGCCCCACTGCAGGGATGTCCCATTCTCCATTGTTTACTTCCCGCTGTTTGCAAACCTGAACAAGCTGGGCCAGAAAGACCCCAATGTCAAGGCTCCGTTCTACGTGTCCTTCCTCTCTGGATGTGTGGCTGGCAGCACAGCTGCAGTGGCTGTCAATCCATGTGATGGTGAGTCCTGAGTAGCCTGTGGTGATGGCCTGATGCCAAGTGACAGGAGTCCAGGCTGGACCAGATGAGGGGGAGAATGACTGTGCCAGCCTTTTTGCAGCATGAGCATACAGAAAGGGATGGCTCTGCTGCCTCCAGCTCTGATGGTGTGAGTTTAGCTGAGCTACAGCTTTGGCCACAGCTTACACAGAGTTTTGAAGTGCTTATTAGATATGTCAGGAGGAGAGTGTCATTCATTTTGGTTATTCTTGGCAGGAAAAGCACATTTCCATGTGGAGTGGTAATGTGCAGACCACTTACAACTATATGGTCTGGGACAAATGGGGGAAGCCTCAGATCTGTGGCCTTTTCTCCTGCTCCACAGCATCTGTTTTAAATACCACCGTGGTTTCTCACCTCTGAAAAACACCAGAAAGTAACTGTTCTCTCCCCAGCACTGCACATGCTCCAAGGTGTAAAGAAATGGAGAAGCAGAATTGTGTATTTTAGATATATATTCCTGAAGGAGATGAGCATTTGAAAATAAGTTCCCACTTTGCAGGGAGATAACTGAATTTGGAAAGTCTAAAGCTGGAGTCAGCTTTTGAAACCTCGATTGCAGTGGGGGAGGGCGGGATTGGGTTTTGGGTGGCTTTGTGTTTCTTCCATTTGTAAAGGAATAGGTTTGTTTTTCGTGATAAATATATGAAAATGGTCTGTATTCTTGGTAATTTTGCTTTGACCATTTCAAAGACATTACTCTCAGGGTGGCTCTTGCCTGCTCTGCCCAGTGCTCACCTCACCCCCAGTGTCTCCGTTCTCTTTCCCTCCCCAGTGATCAAAACACGGCTGCAGTCCTTGCAGAGAGGAGTGAATGAGGACACCTACTCGGGGATCCTGGACTGCACCAAGTAAGACTCCTCATGACAGAGGCACCTCATCAGGTGTTTGCCAGCTGCTGCTGCCTGCTGCCAGGCAGGCAGTGCAGCTTCTGGACCCAACCAGCAGCTGTGCTTCATGTTCCCTCTATGCTTTTATCCATCTATCTGTCTATCTGGAGATTGATATAGATGTACGAGCAGATGTATTTATTTATATAGTTTTATAAAAGAGAACTTCTTCCCATATTGAGCAAGAAAAAAATCGCATTTATATTTAAATATTTCTGTCCAAACCCCAGTAGTCATAACACTGAGATTTTGTTTCTGCAAAGGGAGGCAATGCTGTGGTAGTCTCTCCCAAGGCCCCACTGTTGGAAAATCCTACAGTATTGAGTCTGATATCCCTCCTGGGACTGCTCTGCACAATGTCTGCAGGAGCACTGCCAGAGTGGGCTGTCCTCAGCTGCATTATCCTCTGATCCTTTGCTAAACTGTGGTCTGGCTGCTTCAAAACACAAAGGGACTTCTACTTTTGTTTTTCTGTGGTAGCCAGAATCTGTTGCTATCTGGCTCTGTTGCGTGCTGAGGGTGGAGGTTTTGGGCAGGGGCACCTCTTGATGCAAACATGGGGTTATCTTAGCTGTACTTTCAGACACAGGCAGCCACTCCTGTGTCTAGCCAGATGTAGGGATGGGGCAAGTTTCTGCAGAGCACTTGGGCAATGCTGGGTGATTTCCTGTGGAGGCTGTGCCAGGCAACAGCGCTTGCCTGGGTTTAGTCTCTGGGGGGAGGCAGAAAGGCAGGGCATGGCCAGGGCTCTCCTGGGGTGGTGGAGGGATGGGATGGACACTTACCTAATGTCTGTCCATTTTTCCTCAGGAAGATCTGGCAGAGGGAGGGGCCCACGGCCTTCTTCAAGGGGGCCTACTGCCGAGCCCTGGTCATCGCTCCTCTGTTCGGCATCGCACAAGTCGTCTACTTCGTGGGCATCGCGGAGTTCCTGCTGGACATGCTCCCCAAGCACCGGGCCTAGCCCTGGCCTGGCTGTGCCCTCCTGCCCTCCAGCGCTGGATCCATCCCCGTGTTCGCCATCCGTGTCGGTCGATGTCACAGCAACAGCACAAAGGGTTCACGCAGGGACGCGAAGGGACCCGGTGCCCAGACGTGGGGAGGGAGAGAGGCCCTTCTCTGCTGCCGTCTGGGACCTGCCCCCTCCCGCTCCTTCCACGGACAATACTGAATTATGCATCTCTTTCTCTCTCTTTTTAATTTCCCTCTTTTTGGTTTTAAATTCTGTCATTCTTAAGGACACTGGTAAGCACAGACTGGGCTTGCAGACCCAGAGGTCTCCTCTCAGGCTTGCGGAGGAGGAGAGATGGGAAAGAAATAACTTCAACCCTCATCCACCTCAGTTTCTCTTTCTTCCTGGAGTTGCCAGCTGTCCGAGGAGGAGTGGAGGGGCAGCTGTGTCCCCTCAGCACCTCCTTGGTCTGCTGACCCCGGGTCAAGAGTAAATGTTGCACAAAGGGGCTTATCTCGTTGCTGCTGGAGGCAGGGGTGGGGGGGATTCTGGATCTGGCAAGTTCCTTGGCCTGGAAACCTTCAGTCCTCCCTTTTCCCTTTTTAAAAACTAGTTGGATTTAAATGAATTCTGATTGTTCCTATTGATTTTGTAATTATTTCTGTTTTAAAGCAAAGGGATGTCCCTCCTAACTAGGTGTCACAGGCACATCTTGGTGAGGTGCAGAAATAAGGTGTCTGCTCTGTAGGGAACATGTCTGTGGGATCACATGAATGTCCAAAGGTGCTTCCCTGCCTGGTTACAGGCATGGAAGAGAGAGGAACTTGGGATCAAGTTATTTTTGTTTTGGGGTGGGGTTGTTGTTGTGGT
>VXBB01006965.1:58241-98702 GCA_013399915.1 Illadopsis cleaveri
GGCGACACTTTCACTTTCGGAAGGGACACGTGATTTCCAGGAAAACGGGAGGGGAAGATAAAGGATCGGGCAGGACGGGACCGCCTCCCGCGTCCAAGTCATCGCCCAGAGCGGCACGGCACAGGGGCTCAGCGGACCCGGCACCATGGCAGCGCCGGAGGAGGGGTAAGGGCGCCCAGCACCCCCGGCCACCCCCGGGTCGCCGTCTCTGGGTGCCCCGGTTCCCCCGGTGACGGTCCCGCGCCCGCAGGGAAGCCCAGAAGCTGCGGTTCGGACAGTGGCTGCTGAACGCCATCAACACCGGGAGGGACCCGGGGCTGCGCTGGATCGACTCTGCCCGCACCATCTTCCGCGTCCCCTGGAAGCACAATGCCAGGAAGGACATCACCAGCAGTGACGTGGAGGTCTTCAAGGTGAGTGAGATGAGTGTCACCAGCAGCGACATGGAGATCCTCAAGGTGGGCGGGGTGGGGGTCACCAGCAGTGGCCTCAGGATCTTCAAGGTGTGTGGGATAGGATGGTGGCCAGCAGCAAGCTGAGGTCTTCAAGGTGGGAGCTGGGAAGGTGGAGGAAGACCAGTCATGCCTGGAAACCTCCATGCCCATGGAGCCAGGGACCCCATGCTCACCTCCCTGCACCCCCAGGCCTGGGCAAAGGTCAGTGGGAGGTATGAGGAAGGCTCCGAGGACCCGGCCAAGTGGAAGACCAACTTCCGCTGTGCCCTGAGCAGCACCCACATGTTCAAGCTGGAAGAGGACAATTCCAAGCGTGGTGATGACCCCCACAAGGTCTTCTCCGTTGTCTCAGGTGAGCCTTGCCCCATGGAGGGGCTATGTTGGGTGAGGTGGGCAATCTCAGGACTTCCCATTCTTGGTTCTCTCCTTTCAGCCAACCTCCACCACAGCAAGGAGGGAGATTCCAGCATCCCAAACCCTGTGGTGGACCAGCAGGCAGCACAACAGCAGCTGCAGGTAGCTGGGTGGGCACATCAGGCCAGGGGGTTGCCTGTTGCCACTCCACAAGCATTGCTCCCAAGCTGCAGCCCAGCACCTGGCCAAAATGTGGGCTGGGGGAGCCTGGGTGCCTGACAACCACAGCAGTAAGATCCCATTCTCCTTTCCAGCTGGAACTCCACCCCCAAGACATGGCCTCAGCAATTGCTGTCCCAGGTAGGCACTAGTCCCACAATCTTTTTTGCGGGAGAGAACACCCACTTGGCTCAGCTGGAGCTGATTTTGTGCCTGTGAGACATCCTACCCCCTGCGCTTTCCCTTAGGAAGCACTGACTCCACACAGCTCAAAATTCTGGAGGACCTGCTGAAGCAGTGTGACATTTCTCCTGACCTTGGCTCGCTGGCCCCATCCTGGGTGCCTACAGGTGAGACCAGCTCTGCTCACGCGGTGCAGAGTTGGTGACTTGCCTGTGTGAGTGACCCCAGCACCTTCCCACAGGTGATTTCCCTGCAGGAGACATTCCCCACTACGACACCCTGCTCCAGCCTCAGCAGGACATGCTGCTCCAGCCTTATGTGGACACCAGCCAAAACAGCTGCTTCCCTCCCACGACACTTCCACAGTGGGTGCCCACGGTGGAGCCGTCCACCTTGGACACCTACCAACCAACGGGCCTCCTGCCACCTGAGGACACAGGTGGGTGCCGTGGGGCAGGATCTGGCCCTGGCTGTGGGAATGCCATAATGGGGTGGGAAGAGGCCAGGGTGGTGCCAAAGCAGCCCCCAATCCGCCGTGTCTGGAATGGTGATGCCGATGCTGCTTGTGTCCCGCTGCAGGGGCCATGCCAGAGCCATGCCACCTGTCAGAGGGCACGGTCCCCATGCAGTACGGGGCAGAGGCGGCGCTGCTCATGCCTGCCCCCAGCCCTGTGCCACAGCCACGGCTGCTGCTGGATAACACAGGTGAGGGTAATTAATTAGTAATAGCTATAAATTATTATTACAATTATTAACAGTAAATACGCTTGGGGAGTGCTTTGGGGAGGGGGAACATTTCGGTTTGGAGGATGCGGCTGCTGATCACTTCCTGGTGCAGATGGCATCGTCTCCATCCTGGATGTCACCATCTACTACCGGGGGAGGGAGTTCCACCGGGAGGTGGTTGGCAGCAGCCGCTGCCTGCTGACCTACCAGCCCCCCAGTCTGCCGGAAGCCCCGTGCCCCTGGCACGTGGTGCACTTCCCCAGCCCCGCCAGCATGGCCGACCGCAAGCAGCGGCACATGACCGAGAAGCTGCTGGGCGTCGCGGGGCTGCGGCTGGAGCAACGCGCCTACAAGGTCTTTGCCAGCCGCTGGGAGAAGTGCAGGGTCTTCTGGGCCTTGTCCCAGCAGCTCGAGGGGGTCGAGGAGCCCCCACCCAACCTGATCTCCCGGGACCAGGAAACACCCATCTTTGACTTCAATGAGTTTTGCACAGGTGGGTAGGGATGTCACGTAGTTCCCTGTGTGTTGTTTCCTGCCCAGCCTGGTTTGGGGCTCATGGGAGCCAGCCCCAGGATGTCACAAGCATCCAAACCCTCCCAGCCCCTCTGTTCCCCCAGGCTCGCCCCAAAACTGAGCCCTGTTTTGCCTCACAGAGTTGAGGGACTTCCGCAACGGCCAAAGGCGGCGATCCCCTGACTTCACCATCTACCTCTGCTTTGGGCAGGCCTTCTCCAAGGACAAGCCTAAGGAGTCCAAGCTCATCCTGGTCAAGGTGCAGTAGCCAAAACCCACCACTACCCCACTGCTGCCCAGGGAAGGGGAGAGATTCATGGAGGCCAGGGGAGCTGGGATTCTGGGTGCCTGAGGAGGGGGATCTTTGAGGTCAAGTTGGGTGGGAGATGGACGGTCTGGGTGCCTGAAGAGGGACCCTTGGTGACTGAGGCAGGTGGGATTCTGGGTGCCCAGGGATGGGGACTCCTAAGTGATGGAGAGATGATGGAGTTTCCTCTGGGACTGGGCAGGGGGAGCCTCAGGGGCCAGGGGAGGTGAGTGCTTGGGTGCCCAAGAAGGGAGGCCCTTAGTGTGCAGTGGAGACGGGAATTTGGGAGCCCTCGGGATCTGGGGTAGATGGACATCTGAATATCCAAGGAGGGGGTACTTTGGGGGCTGAGAGAGGTGGGGGAATTGAGTGACAGGGGAGGGGGACCCTTGGAGGCATGTGGGACTGCATGACCAGGGAGGGAACCCTTGGGAACCAGGGAAAACATGGGGCAAGCATAGACCAGAAGACACTCAACATCCAGGTGGGATGGTGTGGAAGGCAGCTGCCCAAGGACAGGGACCCTCAGGGGCTGGAGGAGACAAGGGGTGCCCCAGACATCTCCTCTCTGCACTCCAGGAGGACAGGGCCATGCAGGTTGTTGCAGCCATATCAGGCAGCTGTCCCTAACCCTGATGTTTTGCCACTGCAGCTGGTGCCCAAGTTCTGTGAGTACTACTACGAGCAGGTGCTGCAGGAGGGAGCCTCCTCCCTGGACAGCCACAGTATCAGCCTGCAGCTCTCCAACTCCTTCGACCTCATGGAGCTCATTGAGCAGTACAACATGCAGCTGGGCTGACCCCACCTGCCCTGCTCCCCATGGCCCTGGCACAGGCAGCAGGACCACTGGGCATCCCAGGCTCTGCAAACCAGCACCCCCAACACAAGGACAGCTTCACTGACCAATCCTGGAGCTCACACATTGCTTTTCACCTCTGGCAGCTTCTGGTGTATGTTTTAGTTGAGTGGGTAATTTACAGATTTATTTTCTTAATTTTTCCAAGGTAAAATATATATGTAAAGAAATGTAGTGCTCTCTTGCTGCTGTTGCTTGGGTATCTGCTATCAGTCTGAAATGTTCATTACCCTCTTCTACCCTCAAAACCACAGGGGTCCATGCCCAACTGTGTCTCAGCAACATCCCTGCTGGCAGGAGCAGGCTGGTATCAGCTTTATCAGTGCCTTCTTCCCCTTAAATTTGAGTAGATGAGGCGACTTCTCAGTGTGAAGGGATGCACTTACCAATGCATTTATTTCCATGCATTAAGGCTACAAACATAACTTGCAAGCAGAACGTGTTAAGGACAGCTTGGCTTGGGCTAAACAAAAGTAATTCTTCATTGAGCACTGGACCAGAGTTACTCCCTGGAGATGTTCTGGAAAAATAAGGCAGTAACTGCAACATGAAACAGCAGACTGCTAGCTCAGAGGTGTGGAGGTGGTGGTATCACAGGGAGGAATGTGGAAACCAGAGTGCTGCCTGAAGATGAGGTGTGCCCTCCCCAGGCTGCAAGCAACTGCACCCCCTCATTTCAGGAGCCTGACCATTGCTGTTGGTCCCTGGGCAAGGGGAGGCAGCAGTGTCCTTACCTGTCTGGTGACCTGGATGCCCAAAGGTGGTGGTCCCAAAGGTGTAATAGTGAGCAGAGGGCTGTGCTGGGGGCTCTTCCAGTGGCCTGTGTACTGTGGGAATGGGACACCCTTAGCACCTCAGCTCCATGAAACTCTCAGCCCTCTTTCCCCTGAGCACAGTTGTGGCACAAACTCAGGACACTGGGCTCACCTTTGGGCAGGACCAGCTCTGCATCAGAATGGTACCCACACATCCTACAGGTTTTAATGTCTTCCTTTACCCTGAGGAGGAAAAAGCCCAGAAAAGAAGGAGCAGGAGATGCCCTCAGCACTTCCCATGGAATATGATGCCAAGGCAATGGAAGAGGCTTGCTCTTCCCACCCTGATCTGAGGTTGGTAGGACAGCTGCTGCCCTCCCAGGTGCCTGAGCACCTTCAGCTCTTCATGAAACAGGGACATGTGGGCATGTGTCCAGAGTGAACATTATGTCCCTGAGCCCCAGAGTCTCAGCTTCTTCATCTTTCCTTCCATGCTCCAGTGCTAACACCACATGGCACACAAGCTGCTGTGATCAGGAGAAGGGCACTGTAGTGCCTGGTGAGTTTCATGACTAATTTCACGTGCCTTTTAGAAGCTGCCCAGCCAGAGCAGCATTGCAGCAGTGACCACCTGGGTCCTGCCCTTCCTTGGAGGGCACAGTGTGTACGTACGTGGCACCTGTGCCATCCACGTCCGGCCAGAGGAATTCCATGGAACAGCCAGATGTTCAGCAGGAAGTCGTCAAACACATGTGCAGCCCCAGCCACTCCTCAGTGAGCCTCTGGATGATCAGCACAACTGGCACAGGGAAGTCCCAGGCAAAGTGGAACCCTTCCAGGCAAAAGGAGAATGTCTCGCTTACAGCTCCCAGCCACAGCAGCCCAGGAGATTCTGTTGTGACCCACAAATCACTTCCAGCCCACAGCCTCAACTGTCAGGCCAACTCCATTTCTCCAGTTAACCAAACCTCCATAAGGAATTTACTGATATGTTGGAAGAGCTCCCCAACTTGGGTGACCCTTTTGCCTATCACTTGAAGACCTAGCCTTAGACTGTACTCTGCTGGGGCCTTCTGGGGAAGGACAACACATTTGCTCCATGACAAGAATGAAAACTTGACTTTCCACTTTCATACCTCTAGAGGAGCCCTGAACAGAATTGCATGGAGAAAGGGGAAACCTTTAAGTGGACTGCTGGTGGATCCAGGCCAGACTAGGACATGTGGCAGAGGCTTCTTGGGACACTTCCCATGGGGCTGGAGGTGGCAGGGGCAGAGCTAAGGAGAGACATGGGATTGGGAGTCATAAAATATGGATCTTACCTGTCCTTGCTGATGGCTTTCTGTAGCAGAGCTCCAGGTAGCTGTAGGCCCTCTGGTTATTCTCTTTGATCAGCAGAGGTTTGCCATTGCATACAAGCAGGCAGGTCACCTTGGCCACCCCGTGCGTGGAAAAGAAGGAGCAAACTTTCACCAGGAACCTGCAAGGACATTGCCCATGGCTTTCTACACTTTTCTCCTAGCTTATCCCTAATGCTGTGAGAAAGCGTGGCACCAGATGGACTTGAAAATATGAACCCAGTTTCAGTAAGAACAGACACCAAATGAGGACCTTCCCCTACTTAAAGCTCAAGCAGCAGGAGCAGCCTCTGAAACCAAGAGATCCTTCCAGAGTTGGCCATCTTGTCCTGGTTTTGTCTGGGATGGAGTTAATTTTCTTCCTAGTAGCAGGTACAGTACTGTGCTTTGGATTTAGGATGAGAATGATGTGGATAATACACTGATGTTTTAGTTGCTGCTGAGCAGGGCTTACATCAAGTCAAGGATTTTTCAGGTTATCAGCCTGCCCTGTCAGCGAGGGGGCTGGGAGTGCACAAGAAGCTGGGAGGGGACAGCCAGGACAGCTGACCCCAAATGACCAAAGGGTTATCCCATACCCAGTGGCATCACACTCAGCATACAAACCCTGGGGGAGAGCTGGCTGGGGGACCATTGCTTGGGAACAGGCTGGGCATGAGTTGGTTAGTGCTGAGCAATTGTTTTTTATTTGTATCACCTGTTCTTGGGTTTTATTTCTCTCTTTGCTGATTTCCTTTTCATTACAACATTATTATTGCTATTACTGTTATGATTATAATTTATTTCAACTATTAAACTGTCTTTATCTCAACCCATGAATTTTCTGATTTTTCTGATTCTCTCCCCAGTCTAGCTGGGGAGAATCAGTGAGTGGCTCTGTGGTGTCTGGTTGCTGGTTGGAGTTTAACCACAACACCATCAGATAAAACTCTAGACACAAGTCCAGAAAACCAGGAGAAGTTCCAAAAACTGGTACAATTCCAACACCCATGGAAACAAGAACATTCTTGGGTGAGACTGTGAGACCTCTGTCTGCCTGGATGGGCAGAGATTAGCCAAACACCCCCCAGATGAAAGGTGAATCAGGAGGAGTGTGGCCTTTGTTCACATCCAGGCAGTGAATATCACAAGGGGTTTACCCAGGGCCTCACACATGTGTGGCACCCTGGTATCTTCACTCCCAGCCTCAGGCCTCAGCAGATACAGTCTCCACAGCCAAGGGCTTGCTGAGAGTCATCCTGGCAGTGGATCGAGCAAACTCAATCCCACAACCTCAGTGACGGCCAGAAATTATGGCTTACCCCAGAAGAAACCCTCAGGTATTTCGGGTGAGAAGTAGGCATGGATGAGGAGGTCCTCAGGATGATCTTCTCCCCGCACCTCATATATTTCCTCTGGTTCAGATAGGGAACAAGTTCAGGTTGGGAACAAGTACCAGGACCCACCTTGGGTCTGTGTTGTCTCCCACGGCTTCCCAGGCACAAATTCCCTGGCCTGCAGGTTGAGTGCTTCAGCATGCTTCACCTCCAGGCAGAGCTCAACATGCTCCAGGAGGCTGAAGAGCTTCCCTCTCCCTCTGTAAGGCCTGTGTCCCATGATTTCCTCAAAGACATCCCACATGCCTTCTGAACAGAGCTGGTGTTCCACCAAAGCATCCACAGCCTGGTGGCACAGCGTTGCCTTTGGCCTGAAGGTCCACACCCAGCTGGCCCTGTCTCTGATGGTGGCATGTTCCCTGATCAGCGTCTCCACAGAAATGCTCTCGAGCTGCTGGACGAGGTGGTGCCACACCAGGAGCTGCATGGGAAGGGAAGATGAGGTGGAAGTGAGAGGAGCCCACCAAAGCTGCAGAACTTGGGCTCTGCAGAGATGGTCCAGATCCCCACACTGACCTTGAATATCGTTATTAAAAATGTAGGCTGGGGAAAGATGGTACTTTCCAAGTGCTTGATTTCCTCATACCACATGACAAGCCGGATGCGGTGGAGGTACTGCAGGATGTCCTGGAGGAGCTCTCTGCCCAGGCCAGGCTCGTGCTGGGACAGTTTGCTGAGTAGGTACTGGAAGTCCATCATGCCTAGAGGGAGATGCAGGAGCTCAGCATGCATCTATCAGACACAGCATTCCCAGGCAGATGCTTCAGAGAGCCAACAAACACCAGCAGCATCCCATCCATGCCTGGGGAAGTAGCTGGGATCAGAGTGATGCTTGGTGACTGTGACCAAAAATGTTCTGCCTCTCCTCAGCTGTCCAATTGCCACCCTGAAGCTCCCACAGCCTTGCCTTGCCACAGCAGTGGCAACAGCCTGCCAGGACTTTCTGAAAAATGAGGCTAATACTGTGGGGGTGGGTTTCATTATTGTTTGAGGAAGCAGGTTTGTTTCCAGCCAGAAAACCTCAGATAAGCAGTTAAACCTCAGACTGTCATTCAGCAATACAGAAAGACAGGCAACAAAATCTGGCTTACCTCCACATTTGCTCCTCATTCTCTAGTCCTACAGTGGCCAGAGATGTCACTGGGAACTGGTAGCGTTCATACCTGCTTTAAGTATATAAGCAAGGAGCTGGAGCTGCCTGCTAGTCACAGGACACATGGGAAAAGGGTCTAGGGAAGGGTAGGGGCCATTAAAAAAAGAGAGCAGGATGTAGATTTGAAAACCACCTAATTGCATTAAAGCTGTGGAGCTCCTTCCTGCAAGATGTTTTTAATTGCTTATACAGGGAAAATAGGAGAAAGAAAAACATCACTGGAAAGCAAGAAACTAGACAACGTGGCCTGCTCAGCATTAGCACAGCAAGGTCTTCAGCAGTGGCCCCACTGCCACACAAACAGGGCCAGAAGGTGCAGCAAGCACTGGAGAGCCCATCCCCAATTCAGGACAGCCCTGAGAGAGCCTGTCCCAGGCACAGGACAGAAGCTCCTCTCAGAAAGGCATGGCAGGGGTGACAGAGCACTCACCATGGTCTGCCATCTCCTTGCTCTGTGCAATATCCACCATGGCAGCTTCCACCTGCCTGTAGATGGATGGCATCACTCAGACAACCTCAGAGAAGAGCTCCTCATTCTTCACATGCTTCAAAGTAGTGGCCTTGAGCTTTTTGATGTCATGGTGATCTGTGCAGCTGACAGCACCTAAGTTTAAGGTCTGGAAAAGAGGAAGCACACACCTGACAAAAGCACATCCAGAGGAGTTTTGTAACCTCTGAGGTAAAGCAAGGACCTAATGCCTATAAGGTCACCCAGGGTGAGACACACCACTGGCTCAACTTCAGAGGGCACTTCCTTCACACCTCTGTTCTGTGGCAGTTCCTGAAAATCACCTAGTGATGGCAAATGACCCCTCACACTCCTCCTCAGGCACTTGCTACAAGACACAGGAGGAGATGTCCATCACCCACTAGGGACAAGGCCCCTGCAGGTCACAGCCAGGTGTTACCATGTCCACCCCAGCCTGGAGAGGAGCTGCACTAGTGGCCTGATGATTAGCACAAGGTCACCTTAGCCAGTAGCACCCTGGGCTGCCAGAGACAGCAGGGTCACCTCAGCCAGCCAGAACCCAGGATAATCTCAGCCCTTCAACTAATGTGCAGCTCTCCATCTCTTTCAGCCTCTCCCACTGCTCCATGTAAAACTTGGGCTCCTCACTGCCCTCCAGGTTGTCAATGAAGTGAGCGAGGTTCCTTTTTCTCTCTGTCAGCACCGCTGTGATCCTGGCCATGATGTCATGTGTCTTCCTTGCTACCTCCTGCTCCTGGCAGCAGTCCACATGGGTTTTCCACAGGAAGCACCATCAAGTTTGGGATTCACATGGACAGGTTGTTGATCCAGAAACCAACAAGCTCCTTGAAAGTTCTGTGGTTAGTTTGGTACCTGGGGAGGGAGAAAAAGAAAATCCCAAATTCACATCTCACCCTCTGGATCTCCAGCCAACTTCACCAGTACAGGCCTGACCACACACTCTGTGCTGTCCCAGGAGCTCACTGGACAAGAGCCCAGATCTCAGAAGCTGACATAGGCTGTATCCAAGCTCATCCTACAGTTCCTCATCCTTAAGCTATGAGGTGTAGCAGAGTCATACCCTGCTGTGGATGAGAACTTTCCTCTGCAACACCAAACCCAAGCCTGATGCTCCCTCCATGTTCAGGGAACACCACAGGATACAGGACAGATCACACGGATTTGCTTCTTGCAGAAATCAAGTCCATTTAGATGGTGTTCACTAGTCATATGTAAGTTGATGCTTATTCAACCCCTCCAAACAGAGGCCTTTGGCAAGGTGATGACAGAGCTGCTGGATTAAAAGGTTGATCTGCAAAAAGGGGGAGAGCTGGCTATGCCAATGGTGAGAAGACCAAGCCTCATGGTCCAGTGGAAATAATGTGAATTTGTGCAGCACAAAGTTTCTCCAGCTCCTTTTTAGTTTCCCCACTCTACCTAGAATCCAAACCAGCTCAGTACTCACATGTGAAGATTGATGACAAGTGTTGGTGGGGTGATAAACACATGATGAGTCATGTAGTATTCCAGTTGGCCAGCAAAGTCCCAGAAGAGAAAAGCGAAGTCCTCTAGAACTCCCTGATCTCTATCCCAACTGTTTGCCCTTCCTTGGGCACCAGTTTGGATTGCCCTTGCTTCAGGCTTCTCTAGATGGTGGACTTCCCCACCGTGAGGCCCCAGGAACATGGCCTTGACCCTCTTGTCCTCCTGCCCCAAACCATGCAGAAGGTGGTTGAAGTAATTCTAGATCTGCTGAATGTCACCAGCACACACTTCACCGGGCGGCTGGCGAAGGGCATTAATCTGCACATGGAATTCCTCTAAGTGTGCCAGCTGCAGGACAGGCTGCACAGGTTGAACAGGTTGTTGGGGATGTTGAGGTACTGGAGGCTGTTTCAACAAGCTGGCAGGTCCCTGGGGAGGGCACAGAGACAGTTATTGTTCAGCTGCAGGTGTTGAAGCCTGAGGACATGAGAGAAAACCCCCTCTGGGATGATCCAGATTTGATTCTGATTCAGCTCAAGCCTCTCCAAACAGACCAGGTTCTGGATTTCATTGGCAAAGTCCACAAAGTCATTCTTGCACAATATCAGCTTCTCGAGGTTCCAAAGCTTAGAAATGCTGGTGATGTTCCTGAGCTTGTCCCTATCAAGGTCAAGGCTCTCCAGCATGGACTTGTTCAGGACTGTGGGAGGGAGCACATGCAGACTCTGGGTGGAGAGATTCACTTCATGCAATCCTCACCTGGATACAGGTGAGACTTTGACCCTTTGGAATTGCAGACCATTTTTCCTTTGTTTTTTGCATGACTTTGGGATAATTTTGGCCAACAAGGAAAAGCGGAGGAGCCAGTTGAACAGTGCAACCACAATTACTGCTTGAACAGCTCCTGTACCCTCTCAAGAGAGGAACTGAAGCCGAGGATCTTGGCTGGGACTGAAGACGCAGGAACAGTTCCCACCAGATGTTGACCTGCAGCCCAAGTGTCACATCAACAGATTTGCTCTCATGCTTTGAGCCCTGCAAGAGCTCCAGCCACAGATGCATTTACCCCAAAACTGGGAGTTTTCTAACCCAAGCAGTGGGCTGCAGGGGCAGAGCTGATGTCAGGACAGCTGCTCCCCAAATAACTCAGCCAGCCCACTCACAGCTTTTGACCACAGCCACGGGGACGCACTGAGGCCAGGGCCAGTGAGTTCAGACACTTCCTCTTTCACTTCCTCCACCCTCCAGCTGACACTGTGATTCCCTGCAAGGATGCTCCCAGCCCTGGGATACTGGGGAATAACAGGGGCACGGTGGGGTTCCCCAAAGGACAGGGCACACAGGCAGGGCCTCAGTGATGGCTGAGAACATCCCCAAACAGAGGGTGTTTAGAGAAGAGAGATTTGCAGGTGAGGAGAGCGTCAGCAGGATGGGAATCACACGATACCAGAGCAAAACATGGTTAGATTTGCTTTCCTCTCCCTTGTTTCACTTCCTCCCATGATGCCAAGCACGGCATCGCCTTATGCAATGGACCCTGCTCAGGACTGACTCATCATTTCCCAGCATCATCATGGAAATGTGGGACATGCTCCAAATGCCTGCTCTCTCCCTCAGGGACAAGCCAAAGAACTACCACTGAGCCAGAGCAGTGAAGAGCCAGGGCAGCTACTCCCAGGCTCTGGGCTGGACCATGACCCTGCCGTGTGACACCAGCTGGATCCTCCAGGCGCTCACCTCCCCTTTCGTTTCCTCCTCTTGTGTCGCTCCCACCTCCCCAACCTCTGCCAGGGAGCCGCACCCTCTCTTTCTCCATCCAACCTCAAAAGAACCAGAGCACCTCTGGCCAGATGGCAGGGCCAGGGTTATGTCCCAAAAGCAGTACTGGAGATCACTTATGAGACTAACATGGAGGCAGAGTAGGTCCTGAGTCAAATTCCTGGTGCAGCATCCCTCCCTGCCTGTGCTGAACGAGCTTTTGGCAGCACCAGTCTTGCACAGGAATGAAAAGCCACTAAAAAGAGGTTATACTGTTACCAAACTACAGCATGTATTGAATAAATAAGATTTCTTTCCTTAAACAGGTAGCAGCATCTGATCCAAGAGGGTAAACTAGAAAGGGAAAAAAAAAGTAAGCAAGTAGCATACACAGTATACTAGAAAAACTGTTTTCTAGAGCATGCCAGAAGAGGCATTTTTCGGTATGTTTCTCGTTGCCTCTCCCAGGAGGCAGCTTACAATTTGATAATTAAATTTTAATGGCAGACAGAATGAAAAAAACCAGTATTCTCATTCATGTAAAATCAGCAGAAAGCACATGCAGAAGGTGTAATTTTCAGTCTCTGCACTCCTCAGGCAACAGCACTGCAGAGGTAACAAATTTAACAGGCCTTACAGTGCAGGCACTCCTAATACACCCTGCAACAGGCTCTTATCTTTATTGCCAGTTCAAGGGTAACATTAAACAAGAATTTAAAGCAGTGAAACAGCCCAAGGAATGAAACAGACTGATGCTGTCTTCCTGGTTATCAGTGTAGTTGCTTATATTATTTGGTCAAGCCTTTTTTTTCACACTACCTACCCTTTTTCACTCTGTACACAGACAGGTTATGGCAGAATTGCTCCTCTGAGACATTCAGAGGTGTCAAATTTCCAGCCTAAGATGCATGCACAACTAGATCACATTCCCTCATTCTTGTGCCAACAGTGCCATTAAAGTTCCTGAAGTTTTAGTTTGTCAAGAAGTCTATCAGCAGTGTTTGTATGCACAACCCCACACCCATGTTCCGTGCATGTATTCTAGCTCCAAGTTTAGCTTGAAAACTACCTTCTCTGCCAACTGTTCTCCTGCAGTCAGTACTGTGTCTTTTCCAAAAATCTGCAAAGCAACTCCAAAGGTATCACTTCCTTATTGTCCATCCAGGCTGCACTTCCATAGAGGAAACATACAGAACCAAGGAAGATTAACTCCAAAATGCTCAGGAATCATCCATAAACACTCCTCTAGCCCAGTGAGTGATGGGAGTGAAGCATTGTGCCAGTCCATACACCAGTGGTATACAGGCTTGTTTTGTTTAAATACTGAAAAAAAAAATAAACTCTCTAAACCAGTCCCTGTGAAGGGAAAGCCAGTTTCTGAATTGTAACTTACTGGTTTTCTCTTCAATTTCTCTGTGAAACATCTCCCCCCTGGTAGGATTTGATGAGGAATGATTCGAGTCAGGTCCAAAGGTGCTGAATATCATTTAAGGGCCAGTATTTCAGACGGTCACTTAAAAGACCTGTTGCTCTGCAGTACCTGCAGGCAAGGAGTTTTGCTAAAGCAACCAAGGTGAAGTCAGAATACATGCTGGACTCCTTTCATTCTTCATAGGAAGACCAGTTCTCCTGCAGAGGAGGAGGGACAATCACTAATCCAACTCCAAACACCTTCCACAGACACAGTATTCCTTATGCAAGAGCCAAGCATGCAGGTTTACACGGAACAGCCAGGCCACGGGGCAGATGCAAGACAAACAAATGACACCTGCTGTAGGACAAAGACCATTCAAAATAACTTTATAAACTCTGTCACATTTCTGCTTTGTACATCAGTTCAACCTTATCCTTTGGGCTTGTTATGGAAAATTGACAATGCTTGCTTTTTGTTTCGCTTTTTCCTGAAAGGCAGACACAAAACCAGCCATCAGTGCATTATTTACACAAGTGCAACAAAATCTCCCACCCCAAAATTAAATTTTTTCACTAACCAGGTACTTCCAACAGAATGTAAATAAACACCACAGCTTGAGCAGTGTTTCTGAAGTCAGTTTGTAAAGGTTAGCTCATTTCTGCAATCCCCAAATGCCAGAGCGAGTAAAGCTTCGCTCACCATCCAACGGGCTAAAAATACAACATTTCAAGTATTAAATCAGAAATTTCTACAGACAATCCATATTTCGATAAATAAACACAAGGGAAACAGTATACAGCTCTCATATACTGTACGAAAAGTGGTGTCCAGTTTCAAACTTTAGCAAGACAAGTGCACAGCCCAAAAATTTGATCAAAGTAATCCTGAAAACTGCAGCAATCTGGGAGTTCCAAACATTAATCTCTTCTGTGTTTCCCCTTGAATTACTCTGCTGGTCTGAGGCATTTGATTGTTATTTTTTCTACAGCTGTAGGTAATCCAAAAAAGTCCTAAACTCATTCCCATATGGAAACAATTCAAGAGAAGGTTCCATAGATGAAGTCTATTATCATCTTGTTTCTCTGCACTCTGCTTACAATGGGATGCAACTGCAGGTCTGTTATTCCCATAGTGTCCACAGCCAGGACAAGTTCAGTCCAAGTCATGCTGGCTGTGGCTTGCTCTCAGTTTTCCACTTCATGTGTATCTTCACCATCAGTTTTCTTATGTTTCCTCATATGTTTGTATTTTTCCACATATGCCTTCACCAGGTTAGCTACCTTCACAGGGTTGATCTCTCCACTTTTGCTGTGGCAGATCTGCAGGGGAACAGGAAGGATACTTGGTCAATGACAGCAGCTCAGGCAAGTGGCAGAGAGGCCCTAAGCTGTCCAGGGGAGCCAATTCCTGCACAGACCCCCAAGGCTCATAGCAGGGTACATAAAGCAGAAAACAAAGAGAAGAGCAGTATTTTACTTCAAACATTCCAGAAATGGCCCAGAGCTCATCTACGGAGCACCAACTGAATGCAGAGGCATCTCAAAGCAAAACTACTCATTTTTACTACAGGCTTTTCCACCCATCCATCCAGTTTTACACAACGTGTGGGAACCAAGGAAGTGTTGATATCCCATTTTTGGGATGTTTTTGAGGAAGCAATGCTCAGATTAAAAGAATTTGGTAGTTCTGAGAACCCATTTTGAAACGGGAGAAAGCACAGACCCTATACAAGTTACTTTATCTCTCTTCAGAGAGGAGTTCACAGTGATTTCAGTGGCAATTGGCCCTGCTCAGCTCTCTTGCAAACACTTATGGCTCATATGGGTCACACAAAAAATGTGAAATTGCACCCATTACCTTGGGAATTTTTATTTATGATGGAATTTCTCAGTGATAGCAGGAATGCAGAGCAGGGAGAAAATACAGTTCTCTGAGGTATCAATTAACTGCCTTGACCACAGGAGCATTACTTCCCCTCATGAGACAAAGTTTACTTGCTGTTTGCATCTTTTGTAGCCATGATCTACTCAGCACTAAGATTTGAGACAAAAGTCAGCACCAGCAAAATTGCAAGGCCCTCTTTCCAAGGCTCAGGGACACCACAGATACTCAAGGACCTAATGCACAAACTATTTTCTCACTTTATCAGAAACAGCTAGAATTCTGGCTGAAGGTCTTAGTGAGGGGGATTTGACCATTCTCACCCAGGGCAGATACCATGTAACATTTCAGCTCAGGCAACTAAAGCTTAGCACGGCTCTTGTCCACTGAAAACATGACCTGGTAACAGGAACAGACTGACAGCTCTCATCAATGGCACCAATGAGTCTTGTTTAAAGCAACTACTGCTTCACCCCAGGACTGCAGAGTATCAGTCAGGGTCCAAAGATCTGCTAGCCCAGTTATGGCATGTAATTGCTGAAATGGCAAGTGCAATTGAAAGTACTGCCACGTATGTAATGACCTGCCCAGCTCCTCCTCTCTATTTCCTTTCACTGGGCCCTCACCTTCTGCACTGCTTTCCGAAGGATGCTCTTGTACTCCTCCTTTGTAATCTCCCTCTTCTGGTAGAAAGGTTTGATGGCAAGTTTCACTTCTTCCACAGCCCTTTCTTGCATGTGAAGCTTCTTCATGTACTGCACAGGAAAGAGAACTTCATTACCTTGTGCTGTCTTGGGAACGGTTTCTGAATCTGTTTTTCTTAGAAATGTTCAAACAACGAAAACTCTCATTTCACAATTTCAGCAACCCAAATAATCACCTCCAAGTGATTTCCTTTACTGTCAATTACTGTCTTGAAACAAACATCAGTTTGCACTATGAGGAGCCCTTGCTTTATGTAACATTTATTCTGTCTCCTAAAGAATGTGTTTTAAGCAAATTACTACAATGTGGGCTTCCTGATTTTGATCTCCTCCTTCCCTTCCGACAGCTCTGAAGTAAACACACATCCAACAAAAGGCATCAGATTCTAAAAGCAGCAAACCACAACTCCAAATATAAAGCTTCAGATAGCTCTAAAGACAATCTGAAAATTGCAGAGTTGCCTATGAAGTAATGATTACAGGTGCCACCAAAACAAGAACATAAAAGCTATTGCTCATAAATGGAGGCTCAGTGGGAAATGCATCTTACTGTTTTGTTTTATGGTACAAAGCAAAATAATGGGTTAAGAAGTTTTTGTTCTTGTGTTAGTATCCACTGTGCCTAGAGCACATGTTTGTGCAGCAAACTCAAAACTCAGCAGCACGGGACTTGCACTGAAAGATCTTCAAAGTGTCCTACTATCTCTGCATTTTCAGTGCTGATAAGCAACAAGATACAGTCCTACCTCTCTATAGGACTGTTATGAGAATTAACATACATTTCAATGCTGGAGGGGAAACGAGAAAACCAGATGTTTAGAGAAACTTGGACATGGTGGTTTCTGGAAATTCCCTTCCAAATATTCATGCAAGAAAGTTTCAGAACTTTAAGAATGTAATTCAGATGTTTTAATCCCTCTCTGTCCTATTGTGATGAACCAATAGAAACCAATCCATTTCCTCAAATGGAATAAATTCCAAATGAATTCAAAGAGAGGATTGCATGTTGCTCCTGGGTTAGCACAGTCAGTCACCAAAACCAGCAGGGCTGGGAAAATACAATACAGAAAGTTTAAAAATGCCCCAAATGAAGAAGTTCAAATAAACAGCTCATTAATTTTATGCATTCACTTACTTCCTCGTTTTTTGTTTTATCCACTGAAGGTTTGGGTATTTTGATCTTTTCCTCCGCACTTCCAACAGAAGCAGCTTGGCTTCCTGGCTCAGATGCTGTTGCCAGGCTGCCTGGCTCTGGGGTGAGGCTCTGTCCTGCCACGCAGCCGAGAGCTGGAACACTTCCCTGCATGATGAACTGAACCGTGGGCTGGCTCACCGGGGCATAGGGGGGCAAGCTGGAGGGCAGAGCTGGCACCAGAGGGATGTTCTGACAGTACGCCTGTGAAACAGACATCACTCCATAAATGCTGGTGCTGACAAGACACAGCATCAGAGCAGGATTTTCTGAGCATCTGTTATCCACCAGCCCCAGTCCCCTTCTAACTGGCGGACAGCACAGACTGATGGCTCAGACCAGGGCTACCAAGCCACCATTTACAGCCTGATCACAGTCAGGAAGAAGCTCATAGCTTCTCAGACAGCACCACCATTCTCAAGCTACTGCTGAAAGGAGAAGCTGCATGTACAGAGCAGAATTAAAAGATAATACATTTCTTCAATTGTAGGGAACACCTGAGGGATTAAATGACTGGAGGATTGTTGAGGTGTATGGGCTACATGAAATGTACCACAAGCAGAGGAAGGCAAACTGCCATGAGAGAAGGGCGTTACACAACGAGGGCACAGATGAAATGGGATGCCTTCCACAACACTGGGGTGCTGGAATAGGAACCAACCTGAGAGGAATCTAGATCAGGAAACATAGGCTCAGGAATCATATAATTGGTTGGAGGAGGCTCATTTAACTGCACCTGATTTAACGTTTGGTTCAAGTCCTCTGCTTTCCAGGCCCCTTCTTTTGCTCGCTGAAGTTTGTAAAATGGCATCCCTAGGTATCCCAAGGAAAAGAAAACATCTTAAGAACAAAATAACCTGTCAAAGATTCAAATCAAATTCTATTTTAAAAATTAAAAGCATCTAACAACAAAACTAGCCATAAAAGGATTTTTTTAGCAGTCATTTGTATTTTAAAGCTTCTCATAAGAGAGCTTCTCATCCCCTTGAGCAATTGCTTTCTACCAGGTTTATCTGTTGAGAGTAACCAACAAGAACAACACAGGCAACTCTGTCAACACAAATAGCACAGGTTCCCAAACCAAACTGCTTCTGGCAGCTTTGGTTTAGCAGCATTCACAAGAGTGAGCTACAGAGACTTGTCACGCTCCTTCATTTTGAGAAACATTTATAAATTCTGAAGGCAAAGCAACCATTCTAGTTAAGTGCAGAAAGGGTGGGACATGGGGTGCCAGTTCAGAGATGGGGCTGTTGCACGCGCTTCACGAGCGAACAAGCTGCCACTGGCTGAGCTGTGCTGACAGCACATCCTCTCCAATTCATTAACACAACTCACCTTGTGATTTCAACCAGTGCAAAATGCCAGCTCTCAGGATTGCACACCACAGCATCATCCCAGCTCAGACAACAGAGCTCCTACTCTACAACCAGGTTTGGCCAGGCACCAAAACCCTAAGCCTTATACAGCCTGTTTCAACTGCTGTTTGTTTTCCAAAAGAGACTTACTTGGAGCTTTTTCCGCAGATAACATGCCGCTTTCCTCCTCTTGAAGATTCCAGGTAACTCTTTTCACTGGTGCTTTTGATTTCAAGGCAGGACCCTGAGGTACCACTTCCAGTTCAGGCTTAGTAAAATTACTTGTATTTTCATTTGAGACAAGGCACTCCTCCTTAACCTCCCTCACACAATCCACGACTTTGCCTTTGGATGAGCTTTGAATCGGTGCAGCCTCAGCTGGAACGTGAACGATAACCTCCTTCTTTGGGGGTTGTTCCATCACAGATGGACATAATGCAGTATTTTCTATTTTAACTGTAATCTCTAGGTTTGTATTGCTACAGCTACTGAGCACTGCTGCATCAGTACTATTCATTAAGTCTGTTTCAGCAAAAGAATCCACATCGCCAATTGGGACACAAACGTTTGTGATCTCTGGCACAGGGAATGCAGTTTCACTGCTCACTTCCTGACAAATGGACTCTACCTTTACAGTTTCTTGGACCTCTCTCACCTGAACTGGGGTCTCAGTCTGCATTTCCTCAAGTTTGACATTTGGTTGGATGGTTATGGAAAGCCCTTCTAGTACTAGCTCCTCTTTCAGCTCTTGTTGCAGAGAATGGGTTTGCTCCAGACACCTGGTCACATTTTCAGCTGGAGGCTTTTGATCCTTTTCTGGTGCAGGAGGAGGCAAGGTCTCTTTTGATCTGTGTTTCCTTTCTTTGGA
Source organism: Illadopsis cleaveri (assembly GCA_013399915.1). Classification (NCBI taxonomy): domain Eukaryota; kingdom Metazoa; phylum Chordata; class Aves; order Passeriformes; family Timaliidae; genus Illadopsis; species Illadopsis cleaveri. Next base: position 77,623 of record VXBB01006965.1, read on the forward strand.
ACGTGATCGGGATCGCAGTCTTTTTTCCTTTGCTTTGCTGCTTTTGTGCTCCCGAGAGCGAGATGCAGACCGAGACCGAGATCTCCACTTTTTCCTCTCCCGAGATCTGGACCTGGATCTCTTTCTGTCCCTTGACTTCAAACTACTTTCTTTATCATACCTCTCATAGCTTTTGTCCCTCCTGTGCTTCCGCTTTTTAGTCCTCTCAGTGCTGTTGGACCGGGAGTGGTCCCTCCGCCTTGATCTTGAGCGAGACCTTCTTTTCTTTTTCCTATTTTCATAAAAATCAGAAGTACTTCCAGGACTACCTGAACGTGACCTAGATTTCCTTCTGTCCCTAGACCAAGAAGATTTTGCCTTTTTGTCCTTGATTTTATCCTTAGTTTTCTTTTTTTTAGATCGTTCATGACTGCTAGAACGGTCAGTAGAAGACCTCCTGCTCTTGGATTTTAAGGTGTGTGTTTTGCTGTGCTCTTCCCCACCTGAACAAGAGGTAGATCTGGAGCTTCGGCCCCTTGAATGTGCTCTATCTCTTGACTCTGAACGTGATCTCTTATGCTCTTTGACAAGTCCTTTTTTCCTTTTCATTTTCTTCTTGCTTCGGGAGCTGGAGTTTGAACAGGATCTGGAACGTGATCGTCTCTCTACTTGTTCTACCTTTTGGACTTTCTGCTGCCCATCACTCTTTGACGGACTATCTGGTTCTATTTTCACATTAATACTAGGTCTAATCAATTCCTCAGCATTAAAGAACACATTAGGTCCTTCTCTGCTTTCCTCCTTTAAACACTTTGTATTAGAAATTTCTTTAACAGCAGATGAAGTGCAAGGACTGCTTAGGACGTCTGCCTCATCCACGTTGTCTCGTTCCTCTGTATCAGAGATCTGCTCTACAATCCTGCTTGCTACTGTCACATCATCACGCGACTCTGTGTTACTAGATGGCAGGTCAGAGTCTGTCCCAGACTCAAATATATTTTCTATCCTGTAAGGGGTGAAACGACGGACAGTTTGAAATGTTTGAACTTTTGGATTTTCAATGGAAATAGTCCTGGTGATATTAGTTAGTGGGATCCCTGAGCCAAGCCTTTCAGGACTGCTGTTTGCTGAACTTGAGTCCGATCCTGTTGGCTCAAAGGGATCATAGATTTCACTTTTGACCTGCTTTTTCTTTACTGAGAAAAGAGGCGAAGGACTCTCCTTCTGCTGCACTTCATTGTCCACAGGTCGGAAGGTATTACAAAATCCTGGGTTAGCCAGTCTGCTGGGATGTCCTGTGTTCCCACGAATATTGATTTTAAAACTCTCAAAAGAGCCTGGGCCTTTGCCCCTCGAGGTGCCCAGCAGTGATGAACCGCTATAGCTGCTGGGATGGGTGGAGAAAGACACCCCACCTGGATGTGTCTGCTGCTGTGGTTCCTTGGAATTAGACTTCTGACTTTCCACCCTGCTACCCTTTCCTGGCTGATTAGTGCTCTCTTTGCCAGTCAGCTGGGTAATACAGGAGCTGGGGATATTACAGCTTTGGCTTCCTGCAGGTTCTGGCTCCACCTGCTTGCTGCTGGTTTCTTTTTTAATCTTTGGTATCCGGGGAAGCTCAAAGATGTCAATTCTCTGGGAAGGTGGTTTTACTGGCTGCCTCACAGTTACAGCTTTTGAGCCAGAATTCAAGTTACAGCTCAGGGGCTTTGAAGACAAATCAATGGGTACAAAGTTTTTAGATTTTCCATTAAATCTGGGCATTTCATCCAACTTTGAGCCATGCCTGCTCAAAGTGGCTGTATTCTGAGTCTGGACAGACCTGGGTGTCATCGAATATTCTGATTTTACAGTTGTCTTTTCTGTTGCAGTCTGTGCAGGGCTTGCTGCAGACTCGCTCCTGCTCAGTGAGGGTGGAGACGAGAACAAGCCTGAGGAGCAGGGTCTGGAGTGAGCACTCAGCCCTGAGGAAAAGGAAGGTCCGGCCATGGAGCTGCTCGCTCTGGTCCCTGAGAGCGCTGTACTTGGGTGGGTGCTGTGCCCTGAACCATCCTCCACTCTCGAGTCACCTGCAGATTTTCTGTGAAATGGAGCTACAGCACACAAACAGACAATTCAGCTTTTCAGGACATACCCACATATTTTCTGCCAATGTTAACAGAAGTACTAAGCTAATTATTTTAAGTTCCATTGTGGTTTGCAGACACGCCACACAGTAATAAGGATGTCCAATAGCTCTTCTGGTCAGATACTCACAGTTTAGTGCCAGACAACCACATCTTTGAGGCTAACACTAATGTTTGGGAAATAAATGATTCTGTTCTGTAGGTATCACCTGATTAGTGCTTATTATCCTGTACTTGCTGATTGACAGAAATGACTACAACAGAAAATGTTAGCGGCACTTATTTTAAGAATAAAGCTCTAAGTTTCAATTTTAATAGATTATTTTCAAGTAATGCCATGCCAAGGGAAGACACAGCTGGAGATGATAGCACATATTTAGAGCTCTACTTTTGCAAAAAAATTTCTTGCCAAGATCCCTCACCTTGCTCTTCAAACTGAAGTACAGATCACAGGCATGACAGCAATGCCTGACATACGCCAGAAAAATTGGGTACTAAGATAACTCTGGTCTATCCAGTCCTACATTTTTTATAACAAAGCAAAGCATGAAGCCACTGTGCAACTCTTTTGAAAGAAGAAAACTATGTATTAAAACTAAAATGCTTCAGTAACATCTCAGGTCTGCATTTAAACACAGACAAGCAACACTACTTCAGAACATCCATCTCATAAAATAGATTACTGTTGGCAGCCACTGAATCTATCCTACATATTCCAGTGCTCAGTAAGAGTATCCCTAAGTTTAAAGATATACGTCCTGTAGGATCAGGGCAGATGTGGACGAAACAAACAGGCAAATAGCACTGTGAGGTTCCAAGTCCTTACCTTCCCTCTTCGCTGTCAGTGAACCATCTCTGTTGATGACCACATCTGAACTGCTCATCATGAGAAGGCTCTGTCCAGACAGGATACTTCCCAACAGATCAGGCACAGGAGCAGCTTCTGCTTCTTGATCAGGACTCAAGGCAGGCACACTGCTTCTGCATGTTTCAGAGGGGTTACATTTCCTTTACTCTTACAGCACTTGTTCTATACACACACATTACATTAAAAAGAAACCAAAGCCAAGGGCATAAAGAGAGGTCAGCCAAGGAAGTTCACTTGTAGTTTTGGCTTCACTAGAGTCATTCATTCCCCATCTTTCTCTGACAAACAGAGGGTGAAGCTTTTATTGACTTCCCACAGGAGTAACACAAAAATCAGAAAGTAATCGTTATCTGAGACTTTTGGTTAGCAAATGCTGGTGCTCACTGTGTTGTACATCATAACTTTCCAGTGCATTAAAATGCATTTTTGTAGGATAAACCACTAATTACCACTTCAGAGATATTTCTATCCTAGCTGCCTCTCTTGCCCACACTAAATTATAAGCACAAACGTATTCCTCAGTTCTACACTTATATCTAAAAAAACTGACAGAGCTTGAACAAGTGTTTAACCACAAGGCACCACTGGTAGGGGTAGCTAAGAGCATGGCATAGAGAAATTACACTGAAAAACAACTGCAATGCTCCCACACAAGGGACAGCACAAACACTTCCCTTTATGCTTTGCTCAGTCTTATGAAGATGGCTTAAGTTCTTGAAATATGGACTGATAAAGTGTTTCTGGTGTTGGGCATTTTAGTTTTTCTTTCTTTGCTTTTGTGTTGATAGGATTTGGGGGGTTGTTTTGTTTGAGTTTGCTAAAAAACAAACTTCCAAAGGCACCCAGCTCTTTGAGGGAGCTAGATTTCATTTCTGTATGACAACAAAGCAAACCTTATTCACATAATGTACACCAAAACACCTGTAATAACATACAACAGAGAGACAAAATGGGAACACTAAAGGAATCAGCTTCTAAGGCCAGACCAGGACACTCAGTGTAGCCAGGCCAAGGGAGCCTTTAGAAGAGCTGAGCATCACCTAAACACTTCTATCTTCTAATCAACATGCTATTTAATTAACTCTGAGGACATGGAAAGCTTCCTGAAAGGGTTCCTTCAGGATTGAAATGGGAAAGGTAGACAAATAATCCAAGTTATCAAAGAAATAGACTACCTTAATGCTGAGAAACCAACCTTCACCATAAGTCAGATGCATTAGAGCACAGCTATGTAAAGCTTTCACACCTTTAACCACTTAAGCTGAGCTCCTTTCATTTCTCTTCAGCTCTCTCAGCCTTGTAGTTTTTTGGGACTTTGCTGGTACCTGCCTCAGCGACTTTCCTTGTCCCTTTTCTTCTCACCATGCTCCTGATTCCCTATGTCCTACCCTTCAGTCCTGAAAATTCACTGTGGCTGCCAGGGAGGGGCAGCCAGGGCTCCCTGGCCTTGGTAGGCTTGCAACACACAGACAGCAAAGCAACTGTTAGCTGCAGGATCAAACAAAGCTTTTCCTCAATTTTCTGAGCTCCAACAAACAGCAGCAGAACTGAGTGCGGTGGGTACAGCCCTCATTCCTCAGGATCTGTAATTGGATTCCCCAGCCCTCTCAAAGAAGCTAATGGTTTTTTAAAAGTTAACGAGACAGGGATTTAAAACATACTAATGGGGTTACTAAATAGTCACAAAACAAAGTAAGAAGAGTCACATTAGGGTGGAAATACTGATTTTAAGTTTCAACAGAAATGTTAAAGTCATGACGAAAGAGTGTGTGTGTTCAACACAAAAAAAGAATTCTTGCACAAACTGTTGTGGTTATTTATCCACACTTGTGCAGGCATGCATGTACACACACACAGGCACTTATTCAAAGATAGGGTAAGAAAAGGGTTAAACAAGGATGATCACCAGGTTTACTCTTTTGTTAGGGTCATTAGACAACTAAGAATAATAAAATAACAATGGACTTTTACCCAGGAAGTCCCACAGAAATGGGTCTAGCTACAGGACGGTGAGACCTCAGTGCTGACTGGGAGAGAACTCTCCTTTTGGCACTCACTGGCGAATCTGGATTTGCTGGAACCTCTTCATTACTGTGATAAAACAAACACACGAATCCTGAAATTGTCTGAAATGTTTTTCACATCAAAAATATGATACTGCTATGACAGACACGGTTAGAGAGCATTGTATGTTTTATTATGATGTATTAAAAAATATTTGTGCAATATACTTCTGTTCTGCCTAAATAGAACAGCTTGATTCAAACAGCAGAGACTCAAATGTATATTTTCACATCTAAAGTGTTAAATAGACAATTTTCTTTTATGAAAGGATCAAAAAGAAATATTCAACGCAAAACTAAATTTCACCAACAATAATTTCAGATGCCCCTCTCCAAACAGTCAAAGTTTATGACTGACATGAACTCAGGCATAGTAAGATTTCTCCTGAATTTGAAGTGTGTGGAAAATGAAGATAAGAAAAGGAGAAACATGGAAGATTCCAGAGGTTCATTTAATTTTGTGTTTACTGTATACCAAATATGTCAGCTGTCTTCACTTTAAATAAATAAATAAAAAGCAAGGGACCAGACTCCTTTGGATTCTAACCTTTCAAGTGCCCCATAGATCTTACTGAAAGTTTTCATGAGGCTGATTATTTCAGAAAAACACTAGAGGAGGCTGATTCCTTACAAGTTTAGCAACTCAGCCCAGACGCAAAGAAAGAATAGGCTATTACGTGTTCTCATGGGCTGTGCACCCAAAGCTGCCTTCAGATGTGAGATTCACACTCTGCATGGAGTTGCACGTACAAACACCCCAACACCTGTTAAATTATCAAGTCCCTGATCACAATTCAGACATCTCTCACCTTTCATAAGGATCTAACTCATATGGATCTCCAAACACAGAGAGAGAAGCTGCACCAATATCTGCTCTCATCAGCCCAAGCGAGGGCTCTGTTGGTTTGGACATGGAAGGAAGTGAGGCCCCACGCACAGGTTTACTGAGACCAAGTGTTCTTGCAATTCGGGAGCGAGTAGTAACCTCCTTTTTCCCCTGCATAGACAAAGAGATTAGGTTATTTGTATGTTAGGGCAGGTAAATTTGTGTTTGAAGCCCCAAATTCTTCACTTAGGCTGTGTACAGTCATCAGGTTACTGCCATCAGCAGCACAAGTGGTGTGCGTTTACTGTCTACGTTTGTTTTAAAGCATTTATGGAACTTGTAACTATGGCCTATATGTCACTTCAAACAGAGACTGCACGTATCAGATATAAGTGACCAGATAAATTAAGCTTCTAAAAATCTTTAACAATGTCAATTCAAAATTGTTGGTTCCTTATTAAATGCTAGAGTTCTAGCTCTAAGATGTAGACTCTAGTTAAAGTAGCTGATAAAAAGAATCAAGTTGGTGCAGAGTATTCTGCAGAGTAATTTTTAAGAGAATACTACCTACAACTGAAAGAAATTTTGAGAGCTCTTACACCAGATAAGCTGGGTTTGCAACAACACAGTCACAAACATCCATAACCTATTAAAAAGTATAGGTGCTGGCAATTTTAACTGAGCTTGCATCAGTAGCAAGTAAACACTACAGCTGAATGGCAAGGCAGGACACAAAGTCTGCAGGACATGCTTTACAACCTGATCCCTACAGTCCTTACAGGAACTGTCAGCAAAGCCAGCAAGCCTGTCTAGAAGTTGCAATTCACTTTCACATGCAGCATCTTTCTGGAGTACTCTGGACACATCCTGAACAGACTCCCACCAGAAAGCAAGGTGCCTACTATGATAATAAGGTGGCATTTCTTCCAACTGAATCCCACGTTATAGTGCTTTTACAGAGGGCTGAAAACGGCAGATACTGACTGGCAGAAACTCACTCACATGTGATCTTACTCTTGTCTTTTTCCCCCTTCTCTTCTTTGTCAGACGCTTGCGTCTCTTCAGCTGTGCCCCTGAACTCTTCTTCCCAGCAGCAGATTTTGTCTGGGCTCTTTTTTTGCCTCCTACTTTCTTCCGCCTTCCTGATGGGACAAAAAACAATGATCTGGCTAAGTGCTGGCACTGTATTTCACACTGTACTCCCCTTTTTGTCCCCCCATGACACACAAAGCAGCTCAAAGAGACATACAGAGTGCCACCAACAGCGGAGCAGAAAAAGTGACAAGGATTCATTTAAAAACAATCTTCACAACACTTCTGGGCAGAGGTGGTATAGGGAAAGAAGCAATGCATGTGGGATACCTCCACAGCTGCACAGGTGTGGCAGCACCCAGCTGAGGTACAGTATTTTGTAGGATTCAGGCTCCCCTGAGGTGCCTGCTGTCCTTACCAGTTTTCCTCTTCTGCCTGGTAGGAGCGCGTGGTGCCAGAGGACGCTGGTAGATGGCTGTGTTCAGGCCTGCTACAACTGCCTCAATTGTTTCATCCAGAAGAGAGGACATGAGGTACCCTGGCACGTGCTGGGGGCAGGATTAGAAGTTACACGATACAGGTACCTAAAAGCTCAGCAACATTTACTTATAAAAGCATTTGATAAAAAAACAGATTTGAGATTCAAATGAAGAAACTCCTCACATCACCAAGCTGCAGTTAAGCAATTATGTCACTTTTTTAGTCTACTAACTGGCATATTAAGGACCTTGTTCTTCAGTCTCCTTCAGAGTTACATGCACGCTCCCAGCTTCACACTGTGCTTAGAGGACAACAGTTTACACTCCCTCAAACAGTGGAATTATGCTTCAGTCAACTCAAGGTATGCTTCAGTCAACTCATTTTCTTTTGTTTAGAGACAAAGGCAATAAATAACAGTGCCTTTCTAGGTATAGTTTGTAATCATCCCTGCACATTGAGAAGTGGAGCTAGGAGCAGCTTCTTGAATGGCAAGTGCTGGGTTCCCAGGATTACACTACCATGGAATAGTAAAGTCCCCAGGCACCACCCCTCTCACCCACAGGAGATGATTATTTATAAAACAACAAGTAGGAAAAGAAAGAAAAATAACAACAGTTGCCTTGCAGAGTCTTTCACTTCAAACAACACTTTCCTCTGTTTTTTTTCAACATATAGCCCTGACTACTCAGTTGTAATTGACTAACAATAATGCATCGAATAATCCATCAATCTTTTCTATTTTATCAATTCTTCTAAAGTTAAAATTGAAACATCTGGGTTTGGAGACAGTGGGGTTTGGCAGTCAAATAAGATCATCTCCATTATGGAGGATATAATGAATTTAACAACTATTAAAGCATTCTGGGGAAGTCCTTAAATCAAAGGAAAATATGATGAAACTTAAGGTGAGCTGGATTTTCGTTCATGGCAGCTATCTCAAACTATACTTAATACAGTAAGAGAGGGACCCTGTGTATTTGGGATACTCTCCTGTATAGATTCTCTAGTACTGTTAATGTGTTTGAACTCATGGAGCCACATTATTGAAGACACTAACATCTGTTTTTTTCCTCTTCCAACAAGAGATTTTCACAAACACAGAAACCTTGAAAATTTTTCTCTTCAATTGGGCTGAAGGGAGTCAACATGTTCTACTGCTATGGGCAAGGAAAATAAACCACTGTCAAATAAACATGCTAAAAAAACAGAAGTAGTGCACAAACTTTGTATTAATACCCACTAGGAATAAAAATATAATTTTGCTCACATCAGGGGTGAAAAAAATGCAGGTTAAGAGAGGAAGTTGCTGCAGCATTTCAAAATAGAGCACCTTGGTCACGTGCAGTACTCCATTTGCACATGTTGTATGTCTCAGATTAAAAGAGCTCCTCAACTACTGACCACTATGCTATGGACAGTCAACACAGACAGCTGGGCCACTGAAATGGGGACTTATTTCAGTAACTCTTGCCCAGGGTTTTGCAGAGGCTCCCTCAGAAACCCCCGTGGATACCCGAATTTGCTGTGCCGTTGTGATGCGGTTCCTGTTCACCGTGGCGCGGACGCGCTCGCTCTGCCGAGTCCTGGCTATGGCGCGCGTTCGCACGTGCGGGCGGAGCCTACTGGTGGTGGGGACAACGTCGGCCATGAGGGCAGCCACCTCTTCCTCACTGACATGATCTGCATCTTGAACAACAACAAGCTGAGGTTACTTGTCTTTCTACAGGTAAAATAATTTAAAGAATTTCAGACAAAAAAAAAGGTTAGCATTCCCTTTCTTACACCAATCACCTCCGCAGGCAGTCATTACCCTCTGGATAGGAAATGAGCAGAGACACCACTGCTTCAGATTGTTACACAGTGTAGCACTGTTCTAGGTAACAGAAATTGCTGCTACCTTGGCAATCTGAGGTCAGGACATTAATAAATTCTTTCCAACGTAACATGATGCAGTCTGTGGGGCGCAGGGATTGCCTTGGAAAGGTTAAAGGACGCTTACAAGAAGCAGCTCCACAGGTTTTAACTGCAGATGAAAATCTTCACAAACAAGATCCTCTCATGAGTCAAGAGTTCAAGTCTAATCTTAAGGTTCAAGAAAGAATGCTTATCAAAACTACTATTTGAAACAGATAAACCAGGAGGTTAAATATGTCTTCAGAACACCACATGATTTGCATTATCTAACTCAGGAGAAAAATATTTACTTTGACTGGCTACCACAACATCCTTACCTGCAGCACCATTGGCACCCATGGGGGCACAGGCGGGGCAGAACCATTCATCTACAGGGACTTCACTCAGAGGAGGATTAAGGCATTCCATGTGATACCTGGAGAGAAAAAAAAAGAAAATCAAACAATATGCTCCTTACCAAGGGAAGACAGCATTTTACCTCTGTCCAATGCTATATAAGGCAGACTCATTTTCTTAAGCCTGAAACTATGGTTTATGCATCCACTTCTACCAATCTGCATAGAAACAATGCTACCTGCTAGGGTCTTCAGTTCTAGATGGCATTTTCATCACTTAAGGCTCAAAAAATCTCAGAAAACTGAGGGTTTTCCCCTCACTGTGTGGTGAATCACTTGCCATTTGAACCCAAGATGCAAGAAATGTGCAGAGCCAAAACTGATGCCAGCAGGAGAAGTACAGAGGTGCTGGGGAGACAGGCAATCAGGAAACAACATCAGCTGCCTGAGAACCAACACAGTATTAACAGCACTCATACTTATAAGCATTTGGAGCAAGCTATTCTACATTTTTCTAGAGTTAATCTCAGCCATAAAGAGCTACTAAAGATTGCAAGTTCTTTTTTCAGGATGTGCTTCCAGAAGCGTTAACTCTAAAAATCAAGCATATATAAAGAACTTACTTCAGGAAAAGAAGACAAAAATCAAACAACTGCATCAAACTAGAAATAATAATATATTTTAAAAAATCATAGTAAGGTTGGAAGATCACAAAGTAAAGCCTGAAGCAATACCCTGAGTTGAGACAGGCTTATGGAAATTCAGAAAGAACTTAAAGATGAGACTTCAGATAAGATCTATGAAACACTGTTTTGGCTTAATATTTTAAACTCAGTGTTCTGATGATACTCTTAACAATCTTTAGTGTTCCTGATTTTGTCTTTTTCCCAGAAGGTGAATCAGTGTATATGTGTGTATAGACAGTGTATATGGACAAAGAACACTTTAGAGAACACATAACTAGACTTACCAGATGTCTAGTTAGCTTGCTAGAAGTAATTTTTGAAAGGTTATTTTACATACTCATTGCTAGCATCTCTCTTTGTTCAGTGGGTAACTTTTGACATCTTCAAACTGACAATGCTGGAAGACTGATTAAGCAGCCCAGGGGCTTTAAATTCTAGCAGAAAACTGTAAGGCCAAAGTTGTGTTCAAATATATTCATGACTCTACTTAAACATTCATTTTATTAATCAAGGAGGGGACAGAGACAGAATTAAGCAAGAGTAAGAGAATCATTTAAGAGCTGTGACTGTAAAGAAAATCCTCAACATTTCACAAAACTGTGAATCTTAAGCACTTCTCCTGCACAGTAGTAATGCCCAGTCACTTGGGACAAGTCATGCATGCTCCCCTCAAGGAGACATAAAGGATGTAAGGTTCTACCCTCCATATACCCAGATGTTGCATGGATGAGCACAAACATCTCCATCACTTGAAGGCATAGTCATCTGTTTTGTGGCCTGCAGCCTTGATGTGTGCAGGACTCTCCACACATGCGTTGTTAAATGACCACAAAAGGATCCATCACACCATGGAGATGGACGTCTGCACTACAACACATGGATACACGGCTGGCCACATGATGAGCCTGAAGAGAGCAGCAAGGGGCAGCCTGCAAACCAGACAGTGCCTGTGGAGCAAACTGCAGCCATGTGCAATCAGGCAGGTGCTCCATTCATTTCAGCCTCTTACCCTGCATCACAGCCATCGCAGAGCAGCAGGCGATCCTCACGGTCACTTCTGCCACACACCTCACAGAAGGTTGGATCATCCTCTCCATCAGTACCCTGAGTTTTTGTGTTCTCAACTGGAACCTAATTAGAACAGGGATTCACAGCTTATACAGAATGTGGGACTTTTTAAAATCCATTGTCACACTAATGGTAGGACCTGCAGCAAAAGCTACAAGTGAAGGAACCAAAATGGCTGTTACGCACCAGAACCTTCACTTAGCTCATTCAGCACATCTAGGGCACGATCAAATACCTGACAACATCTACTTAAGTTGTCTACTGTCAGACACCAATGACCAGACAGAACTGCATTTTAGGAACAGGCAAAACAAAAATCCACGAATAAGATCAAAAGTAGTCAAACAAACAAAAAAAAGATGCCAAAAACGAGACTAAAGAAGAGTGCAAACTTTGCTGACCCCTGTATTACTTCATGTTAATTCTCACTTCTGTTAAAACGCAAACAATAATAAACCATCAGTTTATAAAAACAAAGCATCAAACACCTAAACGTCCCCTGGAAACCAACATCTTTCTGATAGTAATTAAGAGCAATGATAACTCTTCAATGTTCTTTTGTGAGCAACTACCAGCACACTCAAGCAGTGCCTTTCAGGGCTCTCCTACTGCCTTGTGCCTCTCTCCCCTTACAAACCCAACTGCTACACAGCATTCCTAGGAAGAGATCATGGATAACCTAGATTATTCCTATTCATCCTATAACAGCAGTTGAAGAATGCAGGGCACTTTCCACATGTGTACAGGCTTATCCATGCAGAACAGTTTTCAGTCAAATGTCCATTATACAAAACAGGCAGTTACAAAAAACATCCTTTTTTCTGCCACCACAAATGACACCACAACACAATATTGCAGGAAATAAGGTTAAGGAAGAAGAAAAATTGTCACAGCTCCTTAAAAAGCAAATTCGAAATACGAAAGAAATAATTCGTTCAGACAGCAAGTACTACATAAACACCCTAGAAGTGTAAAATTTTGAATAACAATTTTGTGCCAAATGGCCTGGTTGTTTGCTCCAGTAAAAGGCTTACCTTTTTTAAGATTTTACCACCAAAATGCGCCCGAATGTTAATGTAATTAAAGAGGATTCGATCCACTGGACAGGAGTTTGCATTCTAGGAAAAAAAATAAATTCCCAGTACAGTTAATAAGTGCATCACTTTATTCAATTTTTAAAAAGAAATCTTAAATTATTAATGTTATAAGCATTAAATTAATGTAGTAGTCATTTTAACAGCTATTGATCTTGACATTTTAAGTACTTAAAACTGACTTATCTGGTTTACAAACAACCTGTTCTATCAGAGAAAACATGCATTTGTAGAGAAGCATTTATTTTACTGAAGCAATTTAATTATTATTCAATTGCCAAAGCAACATCAAAGTTCTTCCAAACATTGCCTTGAAATAGTGCTCATGTTTTAAGGCATTTACTTTCCTTTGGACAAATGAGCAAATAGAAATGGTTTACAAATATATTCAGTAAGAGTGATTTATTTGCTTTTTAAAAAATGTAACCACCACTGCTACTGCTGCATGCGCTGTAAGTTTTGCTGTAATTCTCACCCTGGGTTATGACTATGGGAGCTACACAGGTGGCAAGGAATTCTGACTGAAAACTGAATTCAGAGCAAGCTGCTGATTGTCAGTATTCTTTTACATCTTTTCTATGCTTAAATTTTCAGGGTTGCAACAGATCCCAATCCAGTGGATACAATACAGAATTCAAGAAAAGATAAAGACAGATAGATATACAGAGAAACATATACTTACACACACATTCAAGCCTAGAGAAACATTAGTATCTCAACTTTAAAAATCAAAAGAACTGTAGATGCCTACAAACACACTTGCTTTTGACCTTACAGCTTGCAGAGAACAGAAAAAATTAGGAAGGGTACAAAAAAACCAGATCCGAACTTCCAACATGAATCCTGCCAAACAGAGCAGTAACCAAAGTCTGTTTAAAAAAGCTTAAGAAAGCAAATATCAGTATTACAGTGTTTTGTTCTCATTACAGCACAACAGCATGATCACAGGGGACAGAGCAGAGCACACCAGAAGGCCACAGGACATCACAGACAAAACAGCTCACCTTAGACCACTCCACAATGCAGTCCAAGCAGAAGTAATGGGAGCAGTTCTCAGGAGTCCCAACAGCCTGATCCCTAAATGTGTTGAGGCAAATGGGGCAGTTCTCACCATCCTCATCAGAGGAGAGGCTCACTCCATTCAAGTGTGGCTCTGATTTCAAAGAATCAGTCATTCCTTCCACAGTGGCTTCACTTTCTTCCTCCTCTTCCTCCTCCTCCTCATCATCTTCGCAATCTTAAGAAGCGAGAGATAAAAACCAGCTTGTGTGTGCTGCAGGGCTTCAGCAATGAGGGCAGAGGGGGTGGGCAGGACAGAGCTCCAGTTCACAGAAAATTCCAAGTAAGCTTATTTTATGAGGCTGCAGGGGTCAAGCACACCTTCCCAGTTGAAGGCAATAATTTTTGCTGTTTTCTTGCTCTCTAAATCCCTTCACTAAAAAGCAATGGATTACTCTGGTGAAAAATAAAGCCTGATAATGTGAGTAGTCTTGCAAGAGATTAAAAGCACAGACACCAGAAAAGCAAAAATTATCTAAACAAGACAGTTAAGATGTCAGGCTACCACTGAACGATGAAGTTAAAAAATAAAGTTACAATAAAGTTACCATGCACCCAACTTTTGTTTTTCTAAGAGACATTCCAGAGGAAAAGCAGCAGCAACACACTCTACTGCAGAACAGCAAATGAAAGATTTCACCAGTAAAATATGATTTTGTGAGCCAAGGGATCTAAGTGCCTTAGAGACCGCTTAAAGAAGCTTGGTTTTGAGTATCATTAAACACTCAGCACACATTGTTGAAAGGTATTGTTATTTTCAGAACAAAATACAAAGATGTGTTAGTCTTTCCCTAAAACTGAGGATTAAGCTGATATTTTCAAGAAGCAACAAAAAGTACCTAAAACCCTACTCACTTTGAGGGAGGACTGGGGGTGGTTGTTGTTGGGCTACCTTTTTTGGTTTGTTTGTTTTCTTTTTTTAAATGAGAATTGGGCCCTTGTCTTTTCTACTGAATTGTCCTGTTTGGACATAACAGAGTACTCTGAAGGATGCATTAATAAAGCTTTTTGGCACCTGGCATCAATTTTTTAGTCTGTGTTCAGATCAGTCTAACTAATAACTTGGAAAACTGTGCTCTTGCCTTCTCAACAAGCTTTAGATCTGCTAAAAATCTATTTTTGTCTGTCCAAATATCAATTTGAGCATAGCAGTTTCAGAAGTACATGTATCTCCAGAGTATGTTTTCAGTAAAATTAACAAATTCAAATAACATCCACACTCCTTTTTCAAAGGAAAATTAGTCTTCTTCCATCCTCCCTAAATATTAGAGCAATAATAACTTATTTCCAGAATTCCCCATCATGACATTCACTTTAGAGCCCCATGCCAAAGCAAACTAACAAACATGCTTTTCATAAGTGAAAAAACAGCATGAGCCATTGCTGCAACTTTGACTTTCTTTCCTCCTCATGCTGGGGCAGAGTTCACTCCTGCTGACTACAACTCCACTGCTTTGGTTTGCAGATAGTCTTCAAACATGCAATGCTTTAAAAGCTTAGAAGTTGGGCACTATTACTTGTTTGTTTATTACTGTAGGATTTTGGCATCAGCCTGAAACAGCAGCATCTGTGGATTTACATCTCACTGTTAGTTTCTGGAGGAACAGCTTTCATCTCACTCTTCCTCCTACTAAAAAATGCCTGTTAAGGACATGAACAGACCTTACCTTCTAATTCTTCATCTTCACTTTCTTCCTTATCCTCCTCACCTCCCTCTTCCTCAGTGTCATTATCTTCCTCTTCACTACCAGTATCATCTTCTGAATCCCAGCTATTTCCACCATTGCTTTCTTAAAAAGAGAAGAGTAGAGGAAATAGCTATTGGATGCAGACAGACAGACAGAACAGGTACCAGAGCCCCTAATCATGCCATTATGGATGAAGTGAACTCCCAGGATTCTGCAGTGGCATCAAAGCTGCCCATCTGGAGAAACTCCATGGAAGCATGCCAGCAGTCTGATACACACAAACTATGAAACGAGGCAAAACAAAAAAATTGTCAGGGAAAAGGTGACAAATGGTCACAAACACATCTTTACCAGCCTTTTAAGGGTAAATCAATAGGTACTGCAACCTCAAGGCAGAGAGGTGCCCATGCAGAGAGGCTGCACTCACCTGTTTCGCTGAGGAGTGCGAGACGTTGCCTTTTGCCCTTTCCCAGAGCCGCGTTCCTGTTGATCAGCTCATCCTGGCTGTCCTCATCCATGGCGAGACATCGGAATCCCTGCAGGGCGGCACAGCTCAGGGAGGCACCTACAGCAGCAGGGCAGGCACCAGGCTGGCACAGAGCATCCCACACGTCTGCAGAGACCTGAGTGGGAGAAGGGACACTGCTGTCCTACACATGGCTCTCTGAGCAGCTTTCCCAGTCTCAATTCAGAGGTGGCTACAGCTGTCACTCTGTGAGGTTTCACAGCCCTGCTGAGCTGGATGAAACCAGCTGCTTGTGAAAATCAGTGCAGGTGAGAGATTCAGCTTTATCTTGGGCTCCTGGATGACAGCAAGAGGTACAACCAGAACTCCCCACTGAAAAGAGCAATAGAAAACCTACAAACACTAAAACCATCCCACAGACCAACAATTTGCTGCGAAACTGAAGGGACCAGAGGCCCTTTGAACAAAGCCTAACAGGATGACAACATGTGTTTTAAATCAAAATACTCCATCTTGCCTGATTGAAACGAAGAATAAAGATTATGGAGTTTAGGTCTTTTATTAAAAAAAAAAAAAAAAGAAGCCTTCGCACAGCTCTGTCATGAAATAGAGAAGTTGAAGACTCCCTCAACCATTACTCCATGGAAAAGATAAGACCTGATTTAGTGCATATTAATGCAATCACATTAATTGCTGTGCATCAGCACAGACTGGCAGCAAAACCGACAGACACTGGGAGATGTTGCATGATCCAAATTCATAATGACAATTAAATCAGAGCTTTTAACACACAATGCTACAAAGCATTAACGCAGACAGACCCCCTGGCAAGCTTCTATAAGCAAGTTATGAAAATATATAATTAAGAGACACTTAAAGCTAGGTGTCATGTCTCAAAATGGAAAAAAAAAGGATTCTTTTATAAGTGTGGTAAAGAAGTTTCAATCAGGTGCTCTTCTCCCACTCTCCCTGTTCCCCATTACATATCTTGCATATTAAGAGATTTTTTGGAACAAAACATTACATTTTATTTAAGTGCTCTTGATCTGTACCTTTGCTTGCACACTCCCTCTTTAAGCCACATAGCACAGCTCTGCACCAGAGAGCCTTAAAAATGTAGGTTCTGCTAAACTAGACCAAACTACAAATGGAGTCTTCAGTGCTCAGGAAAAAAAACCCCAACAAACTAAACAGAAAGAAGACTGAGCTTCAACACAACTAGGTTTTTGTAAAGATTTCTCCTAACTTGAGTAAGAATCTTGACTAAAGAGAAGTTTATATTTTTAGCTAAATTTGTGGCTGCTAACAGTAGTGTTTAAAAAACTGTTTAAAATCAATTTATGTTGGCTGAAAATACACAGACTCATCAAAAGCCAGTCACTCCATGATGCAACTGAAAAAACACGAAGAAACACCCGGAATTTTTCAAGTTTCAGCAGTGCATATGTATGAATTATTCACACTGAAACTCAATTACATAATATCCTCCCAAAAGCTCAGTTAGCTACAGCAGTGCAAAATGTGTGGTGACGTGACAGGCAGGACACACAAAGGGAAGGACTGGCAGCACCAGTCCCCCAGCAGGGCAGTGGCAGGCACGTGCTCCATCCATGTATTTGGATGCTGTGCAGAACCTGGGCTACTTCTCCATGGGCACCTTGTGGGAACAGAGCGGGTTCCTGCTGACCTGTCACTGCCACACCCAGCCAGCCACAGCCCTCCTGAGCCACTGAGGATGATGGAGGCCAATCAAAGCCATGGCAAGTAAAAACCATGGATAAGTCTCCACTTCACTATGGCCATTACCCTCATTTCCCTACTCTCCAGTCTTCCTTAAAGCAAAGCAATAAGCACAGGGCGGAAAAGATCTTTGTTTCAAAAAGTGATTCCTACAAGCCACAGTTCTGACCAACATACACTTAGCTGCGTTTCCACACAGCATGCATTTCTTCATTGTAGTGGAATTAAACAACTACCCGTGATATTTTTGCCTTCCTACCCCATGGAAAGCTATCCTTTAGGCACAGAGGCAAACAAATCAGCACTTGTAACTTGACAATCTGAACTGACATATTTACGCTGCAAATGCAAGCTTGTACTTTGCTCAGAGGCAAAACTCCGAGTTAAAGAAGATCTGGTATTGCAGCAAACAATCAAGTCTTCAAATCCCATCCAAAAAAAAGTCTGCTTGGTGGATAGCTGGAAACTGACAGGGAGAAACCAAGCAGTGAAGATCATTCAATTCAATGAACTGAATCTGAGATTTCTAAGCACATCACAAATATTACTTTACAAACAACCTTTTCCAAACCGAGCAGCTGCTCTTAAGAAAAAAAGAGGGAAACGATGGTTGACTATATACCTAGTGAGAGAGGCTCCTTCTATTTTTTAACAACAATAAGCAGCATTTCCAAGTTGTTGGGGTTTTTTTATGAGAGGCATTTCCAACAAACTGCCACTGTGAAACACGAACACATTCATGATACACTTCAGAGAGTTCACCCACCTGTGCAAAAGCCCCATTTTCTCCAGCACTTACCACATCAGAATTTTTCTAACCCCTCTGAGCCAGAACTAGCAAATACAAAATAGATGGAAAGCATTTTTATTATTACATTAACCAAGAAGTTTGGTTAAGGAGGGAATGGCAGTTGTTCCTCCAAGGCAAACCTTAACTCTGCACTTCTGTAACACAAAAGGCCAGATGGCTAAAAAGCAACCAGTTACCCCTGAAGGCCATTTGACTCAGGCAACTACAGCTGCTTTTAGTGTTGGGGGTGTGAAGGACATGCCCTCGTGGCTGTACCCAACCCCTCGCTGCTTGGTCACTTGGAAAAACCCATGGTGTGCAGTACTCTCCATACAGCCCTTCAGCTGCAAGCAGCTCTCACACACACCAATCCTCCCTGCTGCACCCCACTTTATAAGTCTATTCAGAGGAATTTAGGATGGAACACAGATGCAGGGTAATCTGGTCAGATATCCTTTGTCTTGTACTCTTCTACTCATAGCACTGAGGCTTATAGCAAACCCCACTTCAGCTCCTGGGGCAGGTGCATCATCCACTCGCACAGCACATCTATTCAGTGTCCGGATTACAGCTTGCACACAAAGCTGGTGGCAGACAGGCACCATCCTCCTCCTTAACACCCCTCTGTTTTCAAATTCTCATTTAAAATAGCCCAAACAAACATTAAACCACAGAAGCAATGAGTGCATGGCAGGTGTTCGATCACTCTACTCGCACCAGTGCTTTCTGCCAAGACACAACCTCAGTGAGGCCAAACTGGGTTTGCTCGCAGTGCTGTGTCCTTATGGCAGCACAGGATCTGCTGCAGGACAAGCTGTAAGCCCAAGCTCTGCTATTAAGACAGATTACATTTTTACACAGAGAGGCCTCAAGTCATTTTAACAGTACAATCAAAGAGCAATTACAAACATTTTCTTCAAGCTGTATTAGCAACAGGGCTTTCTGTTGGCTTCAACAACAGAGAAGATTAAGTGCTTCCTCCAGAACAAGTGTTTATCAAACAAGCACTTCAGCAAACATATAGCTTTTCGAACTCAAGTCCTTAGGCATTACCACAAATCAGCATTTTAATGTACTTTGAGTATGTTCCAGTGAGAAGGCAAGCACTGGAGGCACAGTCTGCAAAGGACGCTGGAGCTCCATCTCACCTGACACAAAGCCCACAGAGCTGCTACAAGAGCGAGTGCCTCTCCCAGCCACAGGCACTTCCCCTCCTAGCCCATCTCCTCCTCCACCAACTTCTTATGTAGTTTCTACATTTTTTAGAAACAGAAGGGCTACCACAGAAGGCATTCACTTTCATCTGTTTGGGTAACACTCAGTATTATTCACAGGCAAAGAAAAGTTTCTCACAGAATTTTCTCACAGGGTGGTTTTGAATGCTGATCTAATTTCATGGGCCACTACCGAGCCACCATGTTCCAAAGACCACTTATAACTAGATTTAAGCTTACTAAATTACCAAACATATGGGCTTTCAGTTCTCATTGTCACATCTGCTTCACTGGGGGGAGGGGGTTTGGTTGTGTTTTTTCTTGGTTTTGTTTTTTTATCCCCAATCAACTAAATAATTCAGTTCTCTCCAGAAAAGCAATGTCACACATCAGAAATAATTTAACTTTGTTTCCAATTTCGTATGTTACATTCAGCGAAAAGAAAATAAGAGTTGCCAAAATCATTGTTGTACTCAGTTGGAAAAAATCCGGTTATGGTGTGACTACTATCTGCCATCACCACATTCCAAAGGTAAATTAAGACAACTCGGCAGGGAAATAATTCAGATTAACAAGACACTCCTACAGCCCAGAGTCGTGCACTGCCAAACTAGCATGCACAGGGATGTTTAAAAAAGTCCCCTAAATCTAAATTTAGACCCCTGTTTAAATTACCAAAAAAAATTTAACTCTTAAATACTACTATCAGAACTGCCTATGCAATAATTTAAGTGGAAGCATCTGAGAACTTAATAGAAAAGTGACAGAAAATTAATCCTGGGGTAGGTAAGGAAGTGCTTATCTGCCAGCCATCCTAGCCCTGCCCTAAATTCAGCCACCCTGAATTCCAGGATGAAAACTGTCCACCAAAGCTTCCTCAGGAGCTGACACTGCACTCTTTGGGAAGCTTGTAATGCAAACAAAGCAACGCACAGGCTTTATAAAAGCACTTTGAAAGTACAGCATCTTACCCAGAGGGACAGCTGAGCATTTTGTACCTCTGCATTCAAAGCAGCAGCCAAGCTCTATGGAAATCCCAGCCTCCAATTCCTTGCCACCGGTTCTGCTTCCAGCTGTGAATTAACTACTCTCCAACTCTGCACATCCTCCTCTTTCTTAACAGGCTTCTTTTCCTAGGAGGAGTCACCCTTACTGGCGAGTTCCCTTTCAGCATCAGTCTTTCACACTAGTCCCATTTTTAGCTACAGCTTCCCCTGCTGTTTATGGGCATGACTGTGGGAAAAGAAAAAACCACAACAAAACCCGACAAACCCAAACAAACAAGAAAACCCAAATAAAAACCTCGCACACTTTTACATTCTGCGTTCAGCCCTACGGTGGGAGACCCACCGACCTACAGGAAAGGAAATAACACAACAGACACCCCTGAAACAAACCAGCAACACGCTACATGACAACAACCTGCAGGGAAACCAGCAAATGAAACTACAAAAATCTCACCCATCCCACTGTCACCAAACGTGGGGCGGCCAGGGGAAGGCACCAGCGACACAACTTAGAACCTCCCCGTCCCTCAGCAGGTCCCTCAAGGCAAAGTTTTTAAGCCTAAGCGTGGCCTTGTGACAAGATAATACACGATTTTAAAATAAATAAATAAATACTGCAGGCAGCTCCTCATTTGCTGTTGTCAG
>VXBB01006965.1:109943-226580 GCA_013399915.1 Illadopsis cleaveri
CCCCCCCTTAAAAAAAAAAAAAAAATCAGGGAAATGTCACCAAGAGTATTTTGGTCCTGTTCCCCACTCACACCACCACCGGGTAAGGGCTCATTTTGCAATTTTTTTTACTTTAAAAAGAAGCTGAAAGATTAAATGAATTTAAGAAAAACAAGCTCCCACTGTGTGCTTTCTTGAAGCATGGTCCATGGCACCATAGAAAGTGCATTTCTCCTACAGGTTTCTTACAATATACATAAAAAAAGAGGGGCCAGAAATTTGTATTAAAGCTGCTTTTGGGCCTCCTCTGCCGCCAGAAGAGGCTGTTTCTCATGGCCTCACTCGCTATGATGAGTTGCTGTAATATCTGTTAACTTGCTCTGTCCAGGTGAGTCTTCACACAGGTCTCCACTGCAGCTTCACTCCCCTAGTCAAAGGAACAAGGACACTTCCAAATGCATGATGGGTCTCTTGAGGAGGCTATGCAGAATTGGTGCACTGCTGTTTTCTGTTCAATATAGAAACTGCTTAAAAAAAATAGAAGGGAGACGCTTTTGTCCTCAGGGGAAGAGAGTTGCTTTGTGTCATCAGTCTCTAGTTTCACTTTACAGTCTGTAAAAATATTCTGTCTGGCCATCCACATCCATTCACAATATAAAGCAGTAAAAAAAAATATAAAATATATATTATATATAATATGGTTTATTTATACAGTTACACTTTGAAGATTGATCCTCAATCAATTGATACAATACAATTGATCCTCCACTGCCTGGGCCCTTCTACCTCCAGATGCTCTGCCTGGTTGATACAACTGCAAGACAAGAGAAAAAACCACCTGAGCAATTCCACCATGATGGGTGAGTACTTGCAAAAAGGGGAGTGGAAAACAGGATGTATGTGAGCACAAAGCCTGGACCAGGAGATAGGAATGCAGCTGCTGCAGTATCCTGAAGGATGGGGGTGGATGTGTTGGGCTGTGAAGAGGATTGGTAGTAGGGTTTTGCTGAGGCAAAGGTGGCATGGGTGGGAGTAGGATGCCAGGGTGGAGGCAGCATCACCACAGCAGGTAGGTGTCCCTATCACAGCTGTCTTTTGCTGCACCCAAAAAACAGCTGCAAGGTGACAAAAGAGTCACAGGAGGTACAAAGGGTTTTTGGATGAACCGGTCACTAAGATGGAGCAAAAGTAGCTCCTGTAAAAGACAGGAGACAAGTTCACCCCACCCTAACTAAGCGAGGTCTTAACCCTGGGGGATATAGAGTAGCAGGGGAGGGGATGAGAACCATCCTCCACAGCTCCTGGCAGGGCAGAGAGCCAGGCTGCCAGCATGTGAGCCCCTGGCAGCAGAGCAGAGACTGCCGGAGTGTGAGCTTTGTGCTTCCTAATGGCATCTATAAATAGCTCTGGCCTCCCACCACCAGCACACGCTTGCTCTCTGCAGCCCATTTTGGGCAGCAAAAACCTCTCCCCTCTTCCCACCCATCCTCTGCAGACTGGCTCATGCTCCCAGGGCCCCACTGGGACATACGCACCCTCAGGGTTCAGGCTGGACACCAGGGGCTCCGGGAGGGTCCTGGGATGGCTGAGGAGCTGCTTGGTGCTGACCTGGGGAGGTGAGTCGGTACCAACGGTGGGAGAAAAACCTATAGGATGGGGAAAAACATCTGGCTCAGACAGGGCTCGAGCCTCCCATGCTCGCTGGGCACAGCTGCTGCAGTGCCGCAGGGCAGTCACATCACCCGCTCCGGGTGCTCCGGAGGAGAAATGACCAGGTCCCTTTCCATGAGAACCCCTCGCCGCCTCCTCTCATGCCTGTGAGGATGCAGGCAAGGCCCTGGGCACCACCCTTCCCTCACCAAACACAGAAAGGTCATTTGTGGCCAGAGCATGTCCCCACCAGCCCACAGCCCCTGGGGACTGACACTGGCCTTCAGCCATCTGCCTTTTGCTGCAGCCGCTGTGGTGACATGAGCAAGGCTGCAAAGGAAAGTTCCCTGCAGCCACCTCGGCCCCAAACGCAGCAATGCAGGATCTGACTCCTGTGCATGTCTACGAGCAGCCCCCAGGCTTCAATGGGGAGGAGGAAGGAGCCCCAGGGCTGACAAATCTCTGAAACCCCCTGGAGTGGTGAGCGACTGCCATGTCAGCACACAAACCCCCACCTGCCTAACCTCAGTGCCCAGGGGAGAACTGGTCAGCTCTGGGGCTGACCCCTCGGAGAAGGAGGCAGGGAGCAGGCAGGGGCCCCGCGGAGCCGCCCCCGCGGCCGAGCCAGCGGCAGCATGCTGACCTCCGTTTCTCCGGTAGGCTGGCAGCTCACACGGGCTCGGCTCCGGCTGGGCGTCCTCCTCGGACCTGGCCTGCAGGACGGTCACCGTGGCCCCCGTCTGCTGAATAAACTGCTGCAAATTACACTGCCTCAGCTCCTTATTTAACTCCTCCAGCTCTTGGGTCTGGGCCTGCAAAACACACACCGACGGGGGGGACAGGGTGAGCTGCATGTTTCCCCCATGCCCCAAGTCAGCTGGCAATCATCCCTGGGGCTGCTTCCCTGCTGGTGCCAGCAGAGGGGACCTCAGGGGTACTGTGGCTCAGCCGCCCCTCTCTGAGGGCCTGCAGGAAGGGAGGTGCCCAGGCAACGGGGACGAGGAAGGCGTTTGTTTGGGAACAGCCCTGCTTTGCTGCATCTCCACAAGAGGGTGCGAGCAGCCACCAAACGGCAGCCGCCGCCGCGCTGAGAGATGCCAAATGCAAATGAGATGCTCAAAGAAAGGTGCTGAAAGCATGGACAGCCTGGGGAAGGCCTGGCTGGATAAAAGCTCCCTCGTTTTGCTCCACCAAAGGGGACACTAAAGGTGGGTGGAAGGCAGGAGTCATGCAGCCCCTTGACCCCTGATGCTGGGAGGCTGCAACAGGAGTGCTGGGGGGGCATCACAGTTCATCCCCAGAGCTGCCATCTCCATGTTGCACAGCCCCCCACCATAAGCCCAAGCCTTGCATAGTTAAAAGACTTCATGGACAGGCACCATGGGGACCTGGCAATCCGCTTTGTGATTCCTTTATCCAAGACATCAACCCTTGTGCCAATGCTACCAACCCCACACGTGGACCACTTGCTCCAGCACTATTGTCTGTGCTAGAGCAGGGTGATGCTGTGCTCCTGGTGCACCAGTCAGAAGGAGCATTAGCCCAGACATAGCTTACATGGAGAGCAATGGGTGTGGGATCCTGTGCCAGTGGGACAAGAGTGGTGGTGTCCCTCTGCCAGTGATCAGTGCTGCTGAGGGCTATACACCCAGCCCTAAATTTACTGGGCAGGTGGAGCAACCAACCCCACTCAACCCACTGGTCTAATGTGTCTGGAAAGCTGGTGTCACCCGCTCCTGAAGGTCTTACCACCCCCATGGGGTGGCTCAACCCAGTCCTATCTACCTGCAGGTTCTTTTCAGCTTCCTCCAGAGCCTTCTCCACACTGGCCAGGTTGCTCTCCAGCTGGGTGCCTTGCTTGACCTTGGCCTCCAGGTCCCTTTTCATTTTGGTGGCCATGTCCTCCAGCTCTATGGGGCTGGGCATAGAGATCTCCTTTCCCCTCTTGGCCCTCTCGGCCATCTCCCATTGGATCTCCTCCTGCAGGGCTTCAGTCCGGACACTCAGCTCGTAGATCCTCTGGGTGTACTCCTCCAGGCTGGCCCGCAGGCTCCTAACCCGCTCCTGCCGCTCCCGCTCGCACTCCTTTTCCAGCCGGAGCTCACTCTGCCAAAACTCCTCCTCACCCAGCTCCGTCTCGTTCCTCCGCACCACTTGCTCCAGATAGAGGATCTCATTCTCCTGGCCGGCAAGCCGGCTGCGCTCCCAGAGCCGTAGGTCCATTTCTAGGGTGTCCCCATGGGCCTCCAAGGAATGCAGCTGCTCCTGCTGCTGCAGCACTCTCCTAAAAAGCTCTTCCTTGGAGGGCTGGACAACACCACCACCCTCCAAGTCTAGCCCATCCCGCATTTGATGCCTCCATCGGGTCACGGTGAACAGGTCGCTGGAGCCTGTGGGACCCAGGTTGAAGGTCATGGATTTTTTTGGCTCCCTGGAACGGGGTCCATCTATGCTGGTGAATCTGGGCTTGATGGGCAAGCTGGCCCGGATGAACGTCCTCTCGGGAGCCTGGGGAGCGCCCTCGGAGGCAGGCCGCTCGGCCATGCTGGGGCCTGTCCGCCGCAGGATGAACTGCACGTCGTTGGCATACTGCCCACACTTGGCCAGAGACTCCAGGGGACACTCCAGTGGCAGCAGCTGCCGCTCCTTCTCCCGCAGCTTCTGCACCAGCACGTAGCGGCCCGTCTGACCTGCCGGCAGGAGGTGAGCACATCAGGTTGGGAAAGCAGAGACCAGCAGGGGTGTGCTGAGGCTGCTGCCCCACAGGCAGTCCTGGTGGCACCCCCACACCACAGAGCAAGACCTCCACCCACCCAAGGACTCCTTTTCCCAGGAAGAACCTGCAGATGTGGCATCCCCCCAGCAGATGGAGATGGCTCACCAATGGCCCGTGCCAGGGCGATGACCACTTCTTGGCAGGTGGTTTGCTCCGAGACTCCACACACGACCCTCTGGATCCCATCCACCCAGACCTTCAGCTCCATCCCCACGGCTGCCGGGCCTCAGGTGCTCTGGGTCATTGCAGGACAGGCTGCCTGTGGGGAGAAAAGAAACCAGGTTTCCATCCCAAGCCACTAACAAGGAATACAAGACACTTTAAAAGCAGTGTCATTAAATCATCATCCCATGGAGTTAATCCTAGACCAAGAAGTTGTTCATTGCCACCCTGTGCACAGATTGCATTTTTGCTGATGTTAAACACTGACATTCATCTGCAAAGAAAATAATTTTTTTTCCTCATGTCTGGACAGTGGGTCCAAATCTGCCCATGGCAGAAAATGATGAGGTTTGTGTGCCTTTGTGGTGCCCAAAAATGCCAAGGTTATTTCTGCTGCGTGCACAGGCTTTTAATGGGTTTGCTGGACTTTCACTGCAATTTCTCTGAAAAAAACATTGGAAAAGGTGGATGAACTGCTGGCTGCCTGCTTGTGCAATGATATAGAGGGAAGGTGCAGATAATGCACATTTTAATCTTTTCGTATTTACATCCAACTCAATTTATCAGACAGGGATTAAGAAATTAAAATAAATCCTCTTTCTGAACAAAAGCATGACCAAAGGTAGGGTTTAGGAGGGGTAGCCAGGCACAAACACCCATGACAAAGCCCAGGCTCTGACACCTGGGCCCAGCTCAACTCCCATTCAGTGGGTACTACCACCTTAAAACAACACCTGTTAGTCTGGCACACCCAACTCCTGTCTCTTCCAGCAGCTCAACAACTGCAACCATCATAAATAAATAAAAAAAAAAAATAAGCACAAGCTGTAAAGAACTCAAATATTCAAGCTTACAGTGTTTTCAAACACTATGCAAAGATGTATCTATTTTCCCTGATATAACACTGGTTTTGACAGTATCAGTCTTGTCTGAAAGCCCTGGATGGAGTAAAATACATGAAATTTTCAGGCACTCCATGCAGGGGGTCACAAACTACTTTCTCAGCCTCACCTGGCTGGTTGCAGCCCCTCCCTCTGCTCCAGCTATCCCAAGTTTGCAGCCAGGCTGTGAGAAAGCTTGACCTTAGGTTAACCTCCACTTCTTCATTATTTTTTGTTGCCTACTTGAGTAATCAAAGGGAGGGCTTGAAGGGTCATGTCTCCGGTGATGAGGAGTTTTAATCATGGTGTGAGAAAGACAAGGAGAAACCAGGGAAGACACGGCTTGGTGAGGACGTTCTACGCAGGTGCTGGGTCCTGTTGGTGCCACCTCCCTGCCCACCTCCAAAACATGGGCACACAGAGCAGCCGTCACAAATACCTCAACGCTGAGCTCATGTTTGCCTTGGCTGAGCAACCAGGGAAAACTCTGGGGTTGAAGGACACCTTGGGTTCGGCCCACCTCCCTGTAAGCTCCAAACCACTAAAACTTGCAAGATATAAACTTAAAACTGCATTTTGGCACCACTCCCCAATCCTGTGTATTCAAGGCTGCAACTGTTCCCTGGCACGGAGCAAAGTCCATGTGCCACTGTGGCACCACCCAACTCACCCTGAAACCACTATTGTTCACCACCCCCTAACCTCCCCCTCAGCAGCACCTTAACACCAAAACTGGAGTGCAACACATCCCACAGAGCATTTCCTATCCTCCCCTCTTCCCTGGCCGGGGACCAAGCTAGTCTCCAATC
The DNA here is from genome assembly GCA_013399915.1 of Illadopsis cleaveri. Lineage (NCBI taxonomy): Eukaryota > Metazoa > Chordata > Aves > Passeriformes > Timaliidae > Illadopsis > Illadopsis cleaveri. The sequence continues at coordinate 116,201 of VXBB01006965.1, forward strand.
CAATCATGGCTTCTTGCGCCATGACCCAGTAAGGGGGCAGGAGCTTAAGAAGAAACAAGAAAAATAACCCAGCTTGTTGAGTGACACCAAACAGTCTCACCTTGCTGGCAAAATCCAGTGGCTGCCGAGTGCTGTGGGAGCGGGATGGCTGCCGGCACACGGCCCCCAGGCACCTGCCCGGGTTCAAACCAGGCACCAATCTGCGGCTCCGCCCTGGCCGGCATTCCAGGCAATCATTTACCAGCAGCCAGCACGCGGCACACCGCTGCCAAAACGCTGGGACAGAGGCAGCCAGCTTTGCTCCTCATGTAAGAGAAACCCCCCAAAAAGCAGCCAGGGCATAATCCCCACCACATTCTCCAGTACCCCAAAATCCAATGGATTTTATTGCTTCCTTAGAGCCTTGCAAGCACAAGGGGTCCTTGCTGTAACCTCTGGAGGTTTTGGGGGTTGTCTCCAGCTTGCTGCCAGATACAGGCTGTTATCTGTCCCCTTGGAGAGGGCTGGGGGCTGCTTCCTTCTCTGCCTGCCCTCCGGGGAGGGCCAGCTCCCAGTCAAAACCAGCCTGGCTGCCCCACTTCCCCCAAATCCCCCGCCTCACGAGGGAACTGACAGGATGAAGGCTCATCCCTATCTGAGGGGGACCTGCAATGCTCCCCAAACCCCTCAGTTCCTGTTTGGGAGGGACATCACAGGCTGCACTCAGCATCTCATCCCCAATACTCCACCATGACAGCATCACCTTAGGTAAAACAAACAAACAAACAAACCCCCACTATAAAACCCCATCAGGCAATAAACCTAAGAACATTCACCTTACCCCAAGCATCACCTTTGCTGTAACCCACTCAGTTCTTTACCATCACTCAAAACCACAGCAGCTGGGGGAGAGTCTCATTACTCCACTTGCAAATAGACCCTCCTCTTAATGAGTTTCTCTGCATTAATAGTGGGTGCTTTTGTTACACCACCAGATAGGAGAAATAATGGGCTTTTTTGGGGGGCAAGAATTACTTTTCTTGGGCAAGAGCAGCTTCTCAGCAGAAGGCAGGTTTCCAGGTGCTTCTGTTTGTATTTGCCCCAGGAGCTTGCTTTGATCATGAACCAGAAGTGCAGGCAGCTGCCAGGCCCTGCCCCTGCCCCAAAACAGCACCAGGGAAGCCAGCAGGTGGCTGTGGGTGCCAGGACACATGATGGCTGCTCCCAAAGGCCACTCATTTTATTCTTACCCCTCCCCACAACTAAATAGTTTTTATTGGAAGCAGATTACAAAATGACTAATTTTCTGTTCCCTTTCCCCATGTGATGGGTCTTAAAATTGAGGGTAGGGATGATTCATACCATGACTTCAACAGATTTCCTAGCTGAAAGTCAGAATTTCAAATGCTGACACTAAAAAAAATAATATTTTTTTTAAAATTAAAAATCTCAGCTCTTGCAGCTTTATTTCGATTCCCGGCGCTGCTGTCTCCCAGCCTCCCTGAAACTGTCAGGCTGAAGGAAGTGCAGATGAAGGAGTATTTCTGCATGTGCAAGAGGATGCACATCTTGCTCCTGCAAACTGCCATCCTGATGGCTGCTGGGACTCACAAGGGTTTGGTGACCTCCCCTGGACCCGAAATAATAGAAAATTGGCCAGTCACCCTCCTCACAGAAGTGAGGACCACTCCTGATTTGTAGGGCCACCTGCCGTGTCCCCTATGGGGTCTCTCAGAAGCTGAGACAGCACCTTCCAGCCAAGGACTGCAAGCACTTTGCAAGAGTCTTTCTACTATATTTTGGCACATACAAGAATAATAATTAAAAAAAAAAAATCAAAATCTGTTTCAGAAAAAACCCACCCATTTTGCACTGAACAGCAAGGCCTGCTGCAACCCAAATACCAAAGCATCCCAAACATCTCTACCACAGCTCCCAAAAAGGACCATCTGGGACAAGCATAAAGGTTTTGAGATGGGCAACCTGCCAGCACTAGCTTTCACCCATTTTTGCAAGTTCACTCACCCCCCCTCACTATGTCCACCTCCTGGCAGGGAGCTGAGTATAGGGCCAGGTGGCAGGAGAGCAGCACCACAGGGAAGGCTTCCAGGAAAGCCTAATTAAAAGTGAAAGCAATCCAGAAGACCAGCCTTTCGTGTCAGGGTTTGGGCTGAGGGTAGGGTCATAAAGACTCATAGTTAATAAACTGCATTAATACTTGAGAGCAGGCTGTGATGAGCCTGCCATCCACATGAAGCACCAAGGTGTCCATAGGGATCAGCAGCTTTGAGTCCCTTTGGACACAGTCCAACAAAATGCTGGGGTACTCTCAGTCTTTTTATTTCTACTTTGAACCTGACCCTCTGTCTCCTCTCCCACCCAATGCCAGGGAGATGCTCATCCCAGCTGTGTGCAGACAAACCAATAAAAAAACCCCAACCCAACACATGAGTAAGCAGCTATTGGGGAGGGGAGGGGTGGCCCTGTGCTGCCATCCTCCATGCTGGGGCACTGGCAGGCTGGCTGTGACTCACTGCCCTGGATCAACTGCTGCGGTGACACATCCAGCAGCTATTTAATACTTCCTCAAGCCTCCTCCTGCTCTAAGCACCGGGCCCAGCTCCTGCACCAAAGGGGAGAGATGGTACTTGCCCACCTACTGAAACCTCTGGTGGGGCAGAAGCCTCCCTGTTACTCTAGTGACCAGCACAGAGAAGATCCATAAATAACTGAAGCCTCATGAGAACACCCGCAGGTTGGAGGGGATGGGACATGGTCCAGGTTTCCCTCCAGACCACAAATGTGTCCTCCTGCCTTGGGGCCCTCTTTTGGAGTGACATCACCTGCCCTTGGCTGAGCTGTTACAGGGACTGAGCAGTTCTGCTGGGCTTTCCATGCCATGTCCATCCCAGCACAGAAGGCAACTGTGGTCAGGGTTGACCACTGGCCGGTCAAACACTGAGCAGGGATCAGCTATGGCAAGGTTTGATGCCGTGGCACATCCCAGGCTGGCAGTTCCCTTACTGGGCAGAGATGACTATCCACATCTCTGAACAAGCTGTCCGTGCAGCAGAGTCTGGCAGCCACCCATGGTCACTGCCACCGCAGCTGGGAGCACCAGGCAAAGCCCCAGCCACTTGGTGCATGACCTTTCCACCATTCCAGCTTGTCCTTAGGATGCTGGCCCCAGGATCCTGAAGGAACACGTCTGGCCTGGTGCAAGGCAGCCAAGAGGGTCACCTACCAAAGATGGCAGTGTCCTGTCCTTCAGCGTGGGGGCCACCAGGGTGTGGGTGGGACATTTGCACCGAGGTCCAAACTGGAGCAGCAAACAGGTCACTTCATCCCAGCACAAAATGTTGACAGGGGTTAAACAAGCCCAAGAGGAGACAAACGAGTCCTACCAGAGTGGTCAGAGCCCACAGAGGCAGCTCTTCATCCTTCCACAGTCACAGGGAGGGTGTGCAAGTGCTTCTCACTCCCCAGGCCTAAGGAAGCCACCAGCTCTTACGCAAGGCAGCCACAAGTACCCAGGAGCAAGGAAGCAGCAGGCATGAGGCTCTAATTCACACCCAAGCAGCTTATTTAGGGGTGGCCATAATAGCACCATATCCTCAGTTCACCTATCATTCCCCATCCAGCTCCCTATTCTGACATGTGCCTGACAGAAAGCCCTAAAAATCGGCAAATTACCAAAATCAAGAGTTTAACCTGAAGGTGCACTTTTACCAGAGATGTGTGGATAGACCCGAGCCCAAACATCCCCCAAGGGTCTGCTGCCTTTCAATAGCAAGCAGCTTCTGCTGGGGGCATCCTACAGTGCATAATGCACACTTGGCATCAGCAAAAGTTACATCTGTGTTTCAAGGGCTTTTTGCACTAAAAGAGATCAAAGGAAAACTATGTCTTGTGGCATTTGCATGCGCAAGAGCTAAAGCATGACTTGAGCCAGAAATCACAGACCATCACCAAAATACTCTGGCAATGCAAAGGGGAACATGTCCCACACAAGGATATTGCAGAAACTGCCCAAAGAGACAGATTTCTGGAGAGCCACAAGCACCACACCAGCAACCCCCCACTAAGAAAAAAACAGAGGCTTAGAGATTTTCTGCTCCACTTCCTCCCAAAAATTACAGACCCACGCTAACATGCCTGGGGAGGCTGGCCAATGTTGAGCAGGGCAGGAATAGTCAGGGACAAATCCTGCCCAGGGCTGTGACACAGAATGGGGACAGTCCTCAGCGTGATGGCCTTCGGCAGGGATTTAGGGGAGGGAGGCTCACATCATGACTGGTGTCAAAGACACTCACTGCATGCCACTTCCACCTGCCAGGAGGTTAAAAGCTTTTTAACCCAAGCTTTTGGGTCTGCTACAGCCTCAGACCCACATGGAAACAGAAGAAACAGAAACAGCACTATGAAGAAGCTGGAAAACCTTTTCTCCCTCTTAGACAAGATTAAGATTTGTGGCCATGGCAGGTCAGCATGGAGAATCACGTGAAAACAACAAGAATCACAGCCAGTGACATTTTAGGGATGATTACTAGTCAGTCCACCCCACAGATGAGCCACCAACCAAAAGCTCATTATAAATTAAAAGCAGCAAAAACACCCCTCCACCTACTGCACACACTCACATTACAGCATTTCAGCCTAGAAGAGGAAGGATCATCTTTCCCACCTTCACGCATCATGTTTCTCCCTTGCAGCACTAATGGCTACTGTCCATGGGGGGAGAGCTGGCAGGGCTGCCTAGGAAAGTCTGCCCTAAACACGAAGGTTTGCAAGGGAACCATTAGCAGCACCTGCTATTGCTGTAACCATTACCATCACCCCCAGTCCCACATGTGAAGAGTGACTTCATGAAAGCAGCTGGAAGTAAATCCATAGTTTCTTCCCGGGGGGAAAAGCCAAATTAGCAACAGTGTGTAGATTAGAGGGGAAAGAGGAAAGGCTTTTGCACTGCCATGCTCTCTTTTTTCTTGTGCAATTGAGTGCATGCAAATGCCCAGGATGGACTTTGCTTTGCCTCCAGTACAGGGGCAAGACTAGTTCTAGCTATCTTGGGGCTCTAGGCTGATCTAAATTAGGTTCATCATCTTTAGGGGATGACTCACAGTCCAGCTCCTAAAAGGCAAGCTCTGAGGGGTATTTGCCAAAGCATCCACACAAACACAACCATGGCACTCATATGCCAGCAGGTCCAGAATTTCTGCTGTGTTCATCTTCCACAACAATCAGTCATCAGCGAAAGCACGACGCAATTTGGGAATATTCCCCTGGTATTACACACAGTCCATTCCCCAAGCCAGAACACAGCTTGTGTTTCTCACCACGCGGAACACAGGAGGAGTCTTGAGAGGTAAGAGCCTGCTCAAGCCTTGGAAATTCTCCTCCCCAACCAAAGAAGAGAACCTCCATTCCCTCCCACCTTCAAGGGCAAGACCAAAACAGGGAAAACCCTACCAATGAGGTCTCTCTCCCAATGCCTCCAGAAGAGCCAGAAAGGACCCTCAAAGGCCAGCTTCCTTGAGATGCTCGCCCAGTCCAGCCCAGAGGATGAGATGAGCCTTGACCACCTATAACGCAAGCAGAGACAGACACCCTCCCTGTTTCCTGTAAAATTAATCAAGAATTTCATTCTCAGAGGATTACAGGAAAATTCAGGCTCTGCAGCTGTCCTACAAGCAGAACCAGGGACATAAAAAAGCCAAATGACCTAAAAATATTGTCCCTCCAACCTGCCTTCCAGCCTCCTTTAGAAGTGCTGGTGTCAGCCATCAACAATCCTCTTTCCATTTCAATTCTCCTCCTACAGGAGAGGGTAATGGACAAATTAGCAAGTGCACAACCAGGAATAAACCTTCCAGATTTTATTCTCCATTTCCAGAATAACTTGCAGTTTCCTACCCTGCTTCAGAAAGCAGCCACATGTCAAGGACACACTGCTAGGTGTGCACAGGAGAGGATGCACAGATGAACATGCAAGTGTATGCTGTCATGGATATTTATTTATAACTTTGTAGGATTAAAAAGGACTTTAATGACCCTTTGCAGGGAGCTGAATAGGCTTCTTTCTCTCACATGCTCAGACACAAAGACAAATAAACAAGAGACTCAGAATGAATCCTGGCTGAAACCTTTGATAAGACTCTTGGGTATTTTAGAAGTCTCTGCTTTCACACTACCTGGCACATGACTAATTAGGTGGAGGTGCAGTCAGTCACTGCCTGAACCCACCCAGAGACAATAAGCTCTTTAAAGCAGTAAAACTATGGTATATCTCTGGAGAGACAAGTGCATCTGGGACATCCATCCAGGCGTACAAATCACAGTCCTACAACAAGTGATGGAAATCATGGCTGCATGACCAACTCTAATCCCCCAAACTGCCTTGCTGGACTTTTGGCTGAAGGGCTTTTAATGCCAGCAAAGGGCTCCATCTCCTATTCCATACATAGGTCCAGCACTGAATGATACCTGAAGGACCAAAATGGGACAGGAAGGTGTGCTGGGGACTGGGCCAGCACTCCTGCCTGCACAGAGTGGGAGACTCAATAAAAATACATTGTTTCTTCTGAAGCATTTAGGTGCTTAATCCTCATGCAGCTAATGCTCACATGGAGTCGCTTTGGGGAAATGCCTACTTTTGAACTTCCTAGCCCACTTATACTCCCAGCAGGTCATTAAAAAGCCAAATGAATTCAAAGAGGACAACACCAAATGCAATGTCTCAGCCTCGGCAATCCTCAAACTGCATTAAAGCACTCCAAAAAATACTTGAGAAGGAGTTTTGAGGGACAGCTAGTCTTCAGCATGGAGCATCTCAAAGATTCAAAGCCATGTTTCTGGCACCTCCACTCCTGCGTCCCAATGATGCTTGCCTTCCAGAATGGGAGAGCAAATGTCCTTTTCCAACATAAGATGCTGAGTTTATAAGATTTTTAAAAGACTAGAAAGGGCAATAGAAAAGGTCTTTAAAAAAACCAACAAAAACACTCAAACAGCTACAGGAATCCTTTATGCACAAACACCTATGCAGACACAGCTTTTTTTCCCCACTGATGGTGGACAAGTGTGAGTACCTTGAATCATGTCTGGTGTAGTACAACCTTGTGCCCAAGCTGGATTAGCCCTGGGAAAACCTTGCAGAGCCACTCCTTTGGGATGGGACCCTGAGGACTTGACAAACTGCCCTGAGAAGGTCCCATCCCAGAAGAACAAGGGCAGGGAGAAGAGGAAGGAGAGACAACCTCAGAGCAGGCCTGGGAAACACCTAACTTTCTATGGGCACAAACCATCAAACAAAGACCTGGGCATACTGGTCAAGAGCTCAGGGAGACCATGAGCTGCTTTCTGACAATTAAGCTGTTCCTCAGAGAAGAGTGTGTGTGTGTGTGCTTGTGTTGCAGGAACCAGCCAGCAACGATCACAACATGCAAAGAGGTCCACCTAGCATTCACACTGCAAGTATGTTTGGCTCCTAGCAGAAAGGAGTGCTGACACCTCCAAACATTGCCAGAACTTGGAAAAGAAAATAAAATCTGGCAAGTGAAAACAGCAACCACAAAGCCTCAAAAAAACCCAACACGACCCATCTTTATTCTTATCTAGAGATGCCTATGGTGTTTATCCAACCTGCTGCACACCACCAGCTGCCTCAGGCAAGCATCCAGAGGCAGAGACCAGCTCCCTGCTGCACACTCACACTTCCTGGGGAAAGCAATGTTCACAGCAGGAATCATTTAACCAGCAAGAACCCAACAAGTGCTCTCCCTGTCAGACAGCTTCACAACATCATCTGGGTGCCAATGGTTTACCTGGGCTGGCAGGAATAACAGGGAGCAAAGGGAAGACTGCCACTCACTGGGCTTCTCTGCCAACATAGCTACTCTCCTGCAGGATGCTCTAGGTGCCTCCAAAGTCCTTGCTGTGCTCAGGAGTGCAATGCTAGGTCTAACACCACAGAGGACATCCATAGGAGGCTCTGGACCCCAAAGGGCTATTGAGAGCACTGTGACATTCCACTGTCACGCAGAAGGCAACTGAGGGGACACAGGAAGGGTTGAGCATGAGAGTCCAGAGATAAAGAGCTCCAGCAGATTCTGTGTGCTGTAGCAGGATTAGGAAGTAGCAGCAAAAGAAGTCTTCATGGCTCAATTGTCCTGAAGTTTCCACCTATATGTTTGGTTAAGAAGTGTTTCAGGTTATTTCCCCCTATGCCCTCCTCCTTTCTTTTCTTTTTAAAGCAACAAGTTATTCTAGATGACTAGCCTGGGGCAGCTGGAAGCACCCCAACCCTCAAGAAAGTGCTGACTCCAGCCCACAAAAAGCCAGATAATCAGCTGCTTTTAGGAGCTCCTGAACTTGGCATCTGAAAAACGGAAGGGCATAAAAATGTTAGCAATCCTTTGCAACAACAGGATTCTGTTAAAAACCTTCAGTTTTAAGCAGCTATGCTTAAGCATTAATTGGAATACACAGGTTTACAAGGGCAAAGACAAGTTGGGACAGATTAAAGAACATCCTTTAAAAAGATGCTCTTGAAAACAATGCATACACACAGAACTGACACTGAAGTGTCCCTCACACCTTTATTTAAACTTGGGCACAGTGCAACCCATTGTCAAACAGCACCTGGCTTTCTCCCTAGCTCACCACAGCACCCAACCTCCCATGACTCCAGAAAACACTCTGCTCTGAAGCCTTGGCACACATATCATTGCCTCCCAGCCAGGAAGGATTAACTCTTTGTCTGGAACTGGTCCCAAAGCATTCCCTCCCCAGCACATGGAGAAACAACCGAACATGGGCACAGGTCAATTGCGAGCCACCACTAGAGGTTTTTCCTATAGAAGATGACATGAACAAGACAGGACACAGAGATGCTGAAAAACATGGAAGGGATGAACCAGTGTGGGCCATGCAGATGCACTCAAGCAATATTTCCCTGCAGCACGTGGTGACAGGGAAGGCAACCAGAGAACATATCTCCACTATGGAGGCGGACAACACACACATTGCCAGATTATTGCTCGTGTCTGCCTCTTTAAGACCTGGGCAAAACTAATTTCCATGTCCCTCTCACACTCATTTGCAAAGAGTTTTATATTTTAGAGCAACTGCCATGCCCTTGCTAGGAAATAGTGCAGGATCCTGGGAACTGCAGTGCTCAATGCTGTGAGTGCTGGGCATCCACAGGTGCTGCAAGCAGCATTCCCTGGCCTCACAACTTTGTACGACATGGTGGAAGAAAGGCTTCAGGAAGATGTGTGTCCTTGTGGCAGCTTCTGGATTTCCATTTCATTTCTTTCAAGAGGGCATGTGAAAGGCAGCAGAGATATGCCGAGAGGAAGTCCAGGCACCGTGCTCAGGCTCCCCCAGCAGATAACTGGGATGTGGGAGGATTCCCGGCATTCCAACGGCACCAACAGAAGGTAAGAACATCCCCCCTTCCCCACAGCCCCTTTCTGAGAAGACACCACCAGCACTGCCTGATAAGGAAAACAAGCAGCGTTTGGAAAACGCTTCCCACTCCTACCCACTGCAGATACAGCATGTGCTCATGGTTTGGTCTCTTCTCCTGCAATTCCTCCTCATGAGGAGTGCAGCTCCCCACAGAGCTGCCCCTCGAGGTGCGCTGACAGGTGTGTGTGCAGCACCGCTGCCCCATTCCGGCAGGCGCCAGGGCCCCAGCATTTGACAGCGGAGCTCTGGCATTCGTGCTCCCACACGCTCCCGGGGCCCGGTGCCTGCCCGACAAGTCCCGGCAGAGCACGGGGCCCGGGCCCGCCAGCGCGCCGTGAGCACCGGCATCCCGGGGAGCTGGCCCGCCTCACGGCGAGGAGCAGCCAGAGCTCCCGTCTCGCCTCTTTCCACCATTTCTCACCCGTTTCCCCCTAATTTCTCCTGAAATCAGCCATTCCAAGGAGAGTGCCATGGGCTGTGCCTGAGGCAGCCACTGGGAGTGAGAGGTGCGTGGCTGTGACCCTTTCTTCTGTATAATAGCCTTGAACCCACGTTTGGGTTTTTAACCTGCACTTACAAAGTGCTGTTGCAGGGCAGGGAAAAAAAAAAAACAAACCAGGAGAGGAGTTTGGTGTCCCGTCCCCCCGCTCCTCCTCCCCGCAGCAGGCCACAAGTGGAGTTACGAAACAACCTGCCAACCTGCCGGCAGAGTTCACGGAAGGCATCAGAAGTATGCGGCTGGAGCCTGGCTCTTATCGAGGAATTTAACCCCTCTCCTCAGGGAGACGGAGACGTCTCTGAAGGGAGAAAGGACGGGCGGTTTCGCCCCACGGATGCGAGGGGAGGCGGCTCCTGGCACGGGCAGCTGAGACCCCCACGGCTCCTCCGCTGGCGGCTCTGGACAGCGTTTGCCGCGCCGGCGGGGCCGCTGCTACCAGCGGGGCCTGGGTGCACCGTACTGGTGGCCGGAGCTGCTGGGAGTGCCTCGGGCAGGTGCGAGGCAAAGCTACCCGGTGCTCGACCGACCAGGACACGACAGGGGCCGCACCGGGCAGGTGGCAGCGGGGCTCGGGGTCTCGCCAGTGCCGAACGCCGCTCCCAAGTCAGCCCAGCCCGGGCTCTCCTTACGGGATCCGGGGTTGCTGCGGCGCCCTGCCCCAAGTCGGCTGCTCGCCGCCCCTGCCCCACTTTGCAGCCCCTTGGGGCTGTCCCCCGCCCCGGTGGGCCCTGCCNACCTCCCCCAACAACCTTAATTCCTCTCTTTAAACAAGTAATAAAACCTCTCAAAAAAACCAATAGATTAAAACTCTCCTTTTAAAACAGTCTTAAATTCTCCTTTTTGGTTGTTTTTTTAAGAACTCATAAATTCTACATTTCCCCCCTAAAGTCTTAAACTCTCCAATAAAAATAAAACTCTTTAAAAAAACTTCCAAAAAGTATTGAATTTGCCTTTTATTTAAAAAGGTTATTATCTTAAAAGAAAATCTGAAAATATTATCATGTTTTTTAAAAGAAGACTTAAAATGTCCTTTTCTAAAAACAAACCAAGCAAAACCACCCTGTACTTCCCTACCCCTGACTCCCGGCTCTGTGGGGCCGTATGGGTGGGCTCGTTCCTGCCTGGAAGTGCTCAGCCTGTCCGACAGCAGGGGCCAGACCTCCACCTGCCCCAGCAGGTCTCTGAGTAGAGCAGAGAAAAAGCCCCTTCTCAGAGAGGAAGAGCTTGGCCTGGTGCACGAGGAGGGTGCAGCCCTCAAGCCCTGTGCCCTTCAGCCGGCCGGGGGCTTAGAACGCCCTAAAACCACAGAGAGATGACAGCAGCGAGACAGGTTGAGCTGGTTTTGGAAGAAGCAGGTGTCTGCTGCTATGCTGGAGGCTTTGGAGACTTCTCACCTCCTCCCTCTGTCAGCTTTTCCCATCCTAACTCTCAAAACACCCACCTGAAGGCTCCCCTGACCCTGCAGGTCAATGTCCTTCCTCCACAGCCCCCCAAGCAATGGGGATGGCTGTGAAGGCATCAGCATCCCATCCTCACAGTCTCCACTGGTGAAGGTGCTCCAGCAAGCCTGTGCTGGTGCAACTCCAGTGTCAGACACACAGTTATCTTTATATTTCTTTATCCAGAATGTCTTGTGAAATGTCCTGCTACTCACATGAAAGGATAACCGACCCATCAGACCCTGGATACCGAGGTGACTCTTCCAAAACAGATCTCAGGTCTGCTGCTCCACCACAAAATGCATGCTAATTTTAACTTATGGTCGGAAAAATCCCCATCTCATGCAGGCCTTATGATATCCTTATCTAGGGTTTATGATATCTTTAACAACTCCCTTCTCCACATGGAAGCTGCTGAGATTAGGAGGTGATGCAACACACAAGTCCATAGCTGTCACTCGGCAGCTTTAATTGGGTTTTTAAATGAAGTTTTCTGTTGTTCTGACATATTCCTCATAATTATGATCTCCTAAAATCAGATAGTATCTCTGGCACTCTGTAACACAGGCCATGCCCTGGAGACCTTACAGCACAGGAGGAACAAAGATCTATAAAAGAAAACAACAAAGGCTGTTCTCAGGAGATACATATCTTACTTAATAGGTTGGATACTCTTCTGAGATCCCAATCAGATACAAGCTGAGCAGAGGTTCATTTGCCACTAGCAAGGATGGTTGTCTTTCTTTCAAGAAAAAGATTTTGAATTTTAAATCTTTCTACCTTTAGCAGGTTGTAAAAAGATTGGAAATCTCTTTTCACTTGTAAAATTATTACTGTGAAAAATAAACAAACTCTGACTGGCATGTCTGCATGATCCCTTGATTCCTCACCCTATGAAAAGTTCTCCACACCTTCCATCAACTAAGATGGATAAAAATGTCCAATGTATAGTTTCACACCAGTGAGCTTTTCCAGACTGGCTCATGGACCATCTTCACCAGCCATAGCTCTGTCTCAGCCCACCTTCAGATTTATTCTTAAAGCTCCTGTGATGCTGAGGACTGACCAGGAACAGTGACTGAGCTGATTTCTGAGTTTGTGCCCACTGGTTCCTTGCTGGGTTTTCTACGGGTGTATCTTAGAGTTTTGAAAAGCCATGTCCTCATTGTATACTGAGCTGCTTTAGGGAGGAGAACAATGCTGTCTCAGCAGCCTGAGCTGTTGAATCATAACCAAGCAGGTCCTTTGGTCTCTTCAGCAGCAGATGAGATAGTAGTCCTATCTGAGTTTCCCTAAAGAAGATGATGCTGTCTCACTGCTGTGCTCAGGAGCACAAAAAGAAGCATCCTGGTTCTGAGGCTTCTTAAGATACAGAATATGTTTGCACAAAACCCCCCCTCCTGAGTACAAACGTGAGCAGCAGGGTGAGCAGCAGGTCACCAGCTGTAGCCTCTCTTAGCAGAGCACATCTTCCCTGGGACAGCCACCCAAGCTCAGCAGTGTTAGTCTGTGCTACAGTCCATGGTCAGTGTGGGGCATGAGGGGAAAATGGATATTTAAGACACCAGAATCTGCAGAACTGTTGGGTTTTGGCTTTTGGCGCAAACCCAAAACCCTCTGAGCTGTGGTTCGGAAGGAAAAGTAGAGGAAAGTTTCTTTTTCCGGCCCATTTCTAAAAGTAAAGAGTGGGAAGCCAAATTTTCAGAGGTGCCCCACATCCCCTGCTTCCCACAGGAAATGGATGTGGTCAGCATCATGGCTGTCAAACCTTCCTGCCTGCTTTTCTCTCCTTCTCCCCTTGACATGGACTCCTTGAGGCCTTGGGAATGTGCCTCCAGATCCTGCAAGCCTCAGGAAATTTGTCAGTCACTATCCTTTCCTGAAACAGCTACAACATTTCATGTGCCTCAGAGAAATTACCCAGTGCATCCCTTACCTGGCTGAACACACAGAAGGGCATGTTTTCCCCAGAAGATGAGCTTCCCTCTCAAATAAAGGCAATTGCCCCCAAATCCCAGCATTTCCAGGAAAGCCCTGGCACCAGGAGAGAAAAGTGGCCAGTACCATACAGCATGTTGACTTTCTCATCCAGGAGACACTCTCTACCTCAAAAGCTGTAATCTAAAGCTAGAGGTGAGGACCTCTCCCTCTCTCAACAATATGTATAAATAATACATATAATTACATCTATAAAAATATTTATATATATATACACACACACAAGAGTACAGCCTTCTGTTGCACAACACATTTGCAGCAGCGCTACCAAGTGCCCATTGACCCTTTCAGTACTCTTAGGGCTTTTGGAAAGTTTGGAGGGTATTAAGTTTTTCCAGATTTCTTGGGAAGATTTTGAATTCACCATATATTTTCTGACAAGGGTTTTATTTTGTGACCATACACAGTTTTGATGAGAGATAGAAGATGCTGCCTCAAGTGTAATAAAAGGGCTTCTCTGGAAGAATTTTTTCCTCTGTTTCTAGGACAACAAGAGACATGAGAAAGAAAAGATCCTGCAGCATCACAGGAACGCCAAATTGGGGCTTGGCACTGCAGAGCCCTGCAGCTGACTGCCAGGTTACTACAGACTGTACCCCCTCATTCCACCCACAACCTTGCTTGGGCTAGGGCTTGCAGGAAGGAGAGACCTTGGTCTGGTGGGTAGATGAGTGATGAGCTGTTGTCCTTCAAGGGCAGGCCTTCTGGCCTCTGAAGTGTGATGTATTTCCTGTCCTACTGCGTTTTTCAAGGGAGTATTCCTTCCACTTCTGCAGCAAGCCTGGAAAAGTTGCTGAGCACTTGTCTTCTGTGGGTGCAAGGAATGGGGATGCTCACCAGCAGCCTGCAGGATTGCAGTCCAAATCAGTAAACTTTTTGGCTACACTGGTCTGGTGTCTTTGGATTGCCCTGTGTAGGCACACAGCCCTTTCCCAAAAGCATTGATGACCACTGCAAGGTCTGCATGTGCCTCTCTCTGAGCTGTGAAGGGACACCTGCAAGGGGTCTCATGAAAAGTGGTGCCCCACTCATGGTACAAGATGAATACAATACCCATGATAGAGTCAGAGCAAAAAATTCCAGGTCTCTACATCCTCCAGAAGTCTGCATTGCCTGGTCTTTGTTAGCATGGCTCTTACAAAAGGTCCAAACAAACAAAATCTGCTTTCAAAGTGGAAGTGAGTAACTCAAAATGAGAAGGAGGGCTCTCACATCTCCCTTTTGCAATAAGAAGTAGGGGGAAATGTGATTTAGTTGGGTTGGATTTTAGTTGCATCCCCATTCAGCAACCCCCGGGGGAGAGAGAGTATGGCTGAATCATTACAACTTCATTGCCATTCCCCACTTCAAACAGCAAGTCAGCTGTGTGACATTGGGAGCAGGGGAGGAAAGAACAGCTGAAACAATGGTGGATGGAAGTGAGAGAGAGAAAATGGATGGGAGAAACAGAATGGGGAAAAGACAACAGTATCAGGAGAACAAAAGATGCCCAGGGCACATCCCGCAAGGTTTTGTTTCCCTTCCAGGTGCTGGGCAGAAGACCTGCTTTTCGCCTAGGAAATAGCCTCATTAATTATGGCTGTTGAGTATGGGAATGCAACAGCTCTTTACCATTCTGCTGCTCGGCTAGCCTGTGACCTGAGCCGTTCGGGTTTCCCAAGCATTTAGCAGTGTGGTCATGCTAATTTAGTTCGGTTTTTCAAAGGCTTGTGGGGAAAAGTCCTCGTCTTCCCAGAGGCATTGAAAGTTTTGACCTCCTGACCCTCCCTTTTACTAGGAGGTTCAAAAGCAGCATTGCAGCTGTTAAAGTTTTTCTTCATGCCTCAATGATTCTCTGATGGGGGACCAAGCTGGTGTTTATCTAGGCTTGACCTCTCTTCTTTGAGCCCGGAGATGTCTCTTTCGTTCAGTGCTACAGGCAGGGCAATGCTGGAAACCTCCCTGCCTTGCCATTCACTCCCTCCCTGCATGCAAACGCACCAGTACCCATTACTAATCCATCCCCCACCAGGAGCTGGGCTTCCCGGCACTGATCCCATTTGTCCATCACACTGCAGATTCATTTACATTTAATCCACCATGACTTGTCTATGAAACACGACCCTCCTCCCGCTCTGATGCTGCAACCCATTTGGCTTCCAAAAGTCAACTGCTGGTTTCAGGGGAAGAAAAAAATTCCCCTTCGCAACAGGCTGGCCTGGCATGGACCTTTGGTGTCTCATTCTCCCCTCCACTGCCAAGGCTCATTATTTGCAGGGAATATCCTCCCCTCAATTTACATCTTTGTCACCACATCCAGGGTGACAGGCTCCCTCTTCCTCAAGGGCCGAGATCCATCAAGGCACTTGAGCACAGGTTTAACATCAAGCATCTTGTTTCAGGATGTCACTCACATGTCACATCCCTTAGCTGAGACATTGGAGAGAGATGGCCTGATTTGTAACTGTTGTATCCTGAATGTTTACTCACAGCTGCCCAATTTTCAAGCCAGGACAGGGGCAGTGCCTTCTGCTTTACAATAGGTCTCACCAGCTTATCTCAGTGCTGAATCATTAGGTTAGGATGCAAAGCGAGGTGAGAGAAGGCAGGAGAGGAAATGTCTCCGAACTACTCGTCCCTAGAGCTGTGGGATTAACCACATTCATACCGAGAGATTAGGGTCATTAACATAGTCATTAAAAAAAGGGAGAGTCCTACTGTGAATAATGGCAGATGCTTCACACACTGGCAGGTGCCTGGTCCCTGTGGTGGAGGCTTGAAGGTGATGAGATAGTGATGAGTGTGAGACCTCTCCAAGGCAGGAGCAACATTCACCCTTTTTACACCTCTTCTGCCATCTGAAAATGGCAATCACAGGAACGTGCATGGATGAAGGACTGAACTACCCTGGATCATGCCCCCAGTGTCCACGTTGCAGAGCACTCTGCAGAAAGATGCTTCTGGTTGAAGCTGGGATAGGGGCCTGAGCTCTGGGCTCCTGACCCCTGCTCAGTTATTATCTCTTTAGGTGAGCTCAGCTTCTCCAGCTGCAAAATTGGGATAATGTTTACTTTGCTTCCAGGGGTGTGGAGGAACAATTAATTAATGTTTATGAAATGCTTTCAGATCCCTGAACAAGAGGGCTGAGATAAGCAGCAAGGGTTCATGAGGTAGCTGGGAAGCATTATGATGAATTATTGCATTCAAAGGTAAATTACTGTTATTGCTGCCTAATAAGCAGACACAGCCATTAGCCTCTGACAATCTGATTTCTAACTTTGTTCGCTCCTTTTCTCCTCCTTCTTCCCAACAAAAACGTGGTTTCATCTTTGCTACTCACATCCAGTTGAAATTGACTATAACAACCTGATAAACCATGTGAGGCTGACCCTCGCGCTTGCGGATGAGACCTGTGGCAGGACAGCTCGCACCACTGCCATGAGCTTCTCACCTCTGATAGCATCTGCAGGAGGCAGACCACTCTTCCTCTGCAATAGGGACCATCCCCAGACACAGTATCGCATCCAGCTTCAAGCAGCAAACTTGCTGCGTGAGCTCCAAAGCTTGTGGCAGATCAGGAGGTGAGAACGCCTAGATCCCATCACTCATGGTTACCACCCCTCAGGTGAGCTGGGAAATGTCCTTGTGCATGCTTCTAGCCCAGCCTTTGCTTAGAAAGGCTGAAATCCCAGGAGAGGCCTTGCATTGGTGATGGGTAGGAGGGCACGGGGGCAGTGACACAGTGAGCAGGCACAGGGGAGCTCAGAACTACTCTAAGCTGAGCTGAAAACAATAGTCAGGCAGTTTGGCCATCTTTGATAGGAGACCAAAGCAAACCTGACCTGTTTTAAAGCACTGTGAGTAATGTGAATCCCGGGCTGGTGTGAGCAGGTTTTTCTGGTTCTTGCTCCAGCTTTTCCCCCTCCTTCCCTGCTTGGGCTCCCAGTTTTGAGCTGGAAGGACACCTGAGCCTGGCACAGCTTCCACCCTTTAGGACACCTTTTCCTGCTCTCTACCTGTGCCATTCCCATTGGCCCCTAATTGCTTTTCCAACACCGTACCTTAGAAGCCACCTGCCAGGTTGTGCTCTTAGAATCCCCTCATTACACAGCCAGCCCCACATCTTCAGCCCCACAGCCCTCTCACACCACCAGCACTGGAGGTTCTCTCCCACACCTCACTCTGCTGGTGCCAGGTGTCAGAGCAGAGCAGAGTCTTGCACTAGCTCTGTGCCTTGCTGGTACCCAAGTGGGGACCTTGGGCAGAAATAAGGAAAGTCCCAAGCCTGGATTGCTTTTGGTAATGACTTGGACATCCAAGGCCACTTCTACACATAAGCTTGTAAAGTACAAGCAAGCTTTCTAGTTTCTAATTGTCCTTTTTATACTAAAACCCTTTCTTGTTAATTTTTTTTTTCCCTGCCAGGAAGACCAGGATTGTGTATGAGGACCCCAGTTCAGTTAGACAATTACCCCTGGGCTGGAACCCAACACCGAAGACTTAAACCTCTGCAGGATTTTAACCTGAGTTTCAGTCCTGTTGAGTCACAGGTCTTTGGAGAACAGGATTGAAGGCCTAAAATCATTCCAGTTTCTCTGTGCCTCCCTGGAAATCCCAGTCTGGTGGGAAGGCAGCTGTCTCTTTGAAAAGTACAATGAAGATAACAATAGTTATCCTTAGCTGATCAAGTCCTAACTGGGTCCTATATGCACCTGAAACACACAAAGAATACCTAAACAAAGAACAACAGAGATTTTTTTTGTTTTCCTCTTTGACAAAATTTTGCAGTTTTTATTTTAATTTTAAAGATAAATTGCTATCATTTTCAAGGGACTGATTTCATATTAGCTATTGATTTTACATGAAGATGTTATTTGTCAGGATATTTATCTGCTCTCCATGTCCGGAGTACTCAAGCAGGATAGGTAATGTCAACTGGAATTCATTTGAGGTGATAAATAGAAAATAGATTTCATAACCTTCTCTGCTAAGAATAAATAGTGCCCAATATTCTACAAAGCATCACTTAACCCAGAATTTCCTAGTAACTACATAAATCATGCAAAGTTGCTTTTTCATTTGTATGTTAGTGGCATGCCTGAAACAAAAATATCATCCAACAGATGCACATTCAGCATGTATCTTCCTTTCTATTGGGAAGTCAGTAAACTGGCTTTTGCTTCCCTAATGCTGAGCTCTTGGCAATTTTTGAGCACAGGCGTACTCAGCACATGGCAGGCAGCTCTAATAACAGGTGACCTAAGCAAAAAGGAGGATTTTGACTGCCCTTGCTCACCGAGATTTTCCACCTCTTAATAGTCAATATTTGTCTTCAGGCTGTGGGTTACTTAAAGAAGTCAGGGCAGCCCTGTACCAGTGAGGCTCTGCAAAGTGCTGCTCATCTCCTGCAGCCTGTGAGCCAGCTGAGCCCAAAACACGCACACAGCAACCCCGAGGGAGACGTGTCACAACACATGTAGTCCCCTCCAAACAGCACTCTGGTGAGTCCTGTTGTCCTACCAAGCATCCCCCTTTTCCCCTCAGGCATGGGAAATATGCAAGGCTGCCATTCAGAGTGGGGAACAACTGAAAAGCCAGAAACTTTAGACAGGATGAAGCCTGGACTGTGTCACCCTCAACAAGTGAGAGTTTTAGAAAACACCACCTTTGTGAAACCAGAGAGAGAAAACAATACAGAGCCTGGCATGGGCAATGAAATATGTATGCACCTAGGACCTCATCCAGCCCTCTCCCGCCACTGTACCTCTCAACTTTGCATTCAAGGGGCACTGGATCTCATCCAAAAAAGATGCAGGGGAACAAATGTAGCCCTGGCAACCCCACCGAGGGCAGGGAGGAACAAAGAGGACCCCCGGGCTGAATTTGTTTCTATTTTTAATCCTTATCTTTACCCATCACCCCCATGCATGGAAAGAGGCTTCTCAGCTGTATAGATTTGCATTGCTATGGGAGTTTGAAGTGATAAAACATTTGGCCTGCCTATTCAGAAGCAATTAGTGATTCAAAGCAGCCTGAGACATCTTAAAGGGGCCTGGTTTTCCAAGAGACAGGTGCTCTGAGCTGACTTCAGAGGAAAACAAAGTTTTTAGAAAAAAGAAGTCACTGGCTGCTTGAAAATGCAATTCCTTCAAGACTTAGTAATGAAAAATAAATATTGCACAGAAAATTCCAGATTAGGCTGCTAAAATCTGGGAGGAGGTAGGGAGATAGGGCTGATTTACAGTGCTGGTAGAAGTAATGTTTATCTATCAGTTGAACACCTATAATTTATATTTTTATGTTAGGGGTTTCCCCTCCACCACCATGACTAATGCAGGCAGAGCCTTCTCCCACTAAGGCTGCCATCCCAGCATCCCTGTCCCAACAGCATCAGCACCAAGACAGAAGTTCTCACCCACATCTCCTACCAAGAGAGGAGATTTCTTTTGAGCATTGCTGTCCCTAGACCTTTAAATCTACCTCGGCAAAAGGGCAGTTTACCAGCCTTTAGTCTGACTGCAGCGACCAGCACATCCTGCCACTGTTGCAGGGCAAACTGAGGAAAGGAATGAGACCTGCACCACAGCCCATTCTGTTACAGGCTCTGCCCTGGAAAGGCAGCATGGAGATAACTAGCTCTCAAGGCGCCTGGGAACGCCAGGAAAACCCATGCTAAGGGCAACTTTGCCCATGCAGAGACATCATGGCAGGACAAGCTGTATACAAATGTCGGGTGTAGGGAAGAAAGCATCCACTCTCCCCCTGAAGGAGCTGTCCTGTGGTATCCTCCCCATGCAGCTCCTTTTCTCCCTTTATCACCAGGAGACAGAATTTCCTGCAACAGGCAACTGAGAGCAAACTGAGGCTTTTGCTTTGTGCTGTGGAGGCTCCAGCTTCTCTCTATCCCCATGCTATCAAGTTATGCTGACACAACTACTGAATTGCTGGGTTCAGGAGGAAAAGGGAAGGAGGAAGCAATCTCTAACTTCCCTCCGGAGGCGTCTTCTCCTCCCCAGTGTACTGTGTACAGCACCTGGACTCCCTGCAAAAGCATCCCAGTCAGCCAAAGTCATTTCCACTCCACGTGCCATGCTGCCCGGGGGCTGCTGCTGGGGCTTTGCCAGGCAGAGAACAGCACAAGAAGACTGCAGGAAATGACAGGGTTGAGTTTGAAAAAAACCCCCAAAAAACAAAGGATTTCTTCTAGAGAGCACCTGAAAGCTAACAGGGCAGAGGGTCACAGCTGGCAGGGGATGTGTTTTAAACTGCTTTTTAATCTGAGAGCAGATATATCCATCACAATCTCTAACATCTGTCTGGCAAGCTGGATGGGTGGGGGCAATAATCTCCCAGGCTGCTACATGTGGACTAACTAAGGGAGAAACCAGGCAGCAGATACACTCAGCAGCCTTCAGGGGCTGCCAAGGCAAAGCACCAGTTGTAAGCAGGTGCTGCTCGGCCCCACCAAGTGATGGAGGAACACCCAGGTGGTGCATTTATGTCCCTTTTCCCAGAGTACTGCCAGAAACATGCTCATTAGGGAAAAAAATAGCCTCCACTACATGCAGCTCTGCAGGGCTTAAAGAGCATCTCGGCCGCTCGGCTCCAGGGCTGGCTCAGTGTGGCTCAACACAGGTCTCCAGCTGAGATCAGGGCCTGCAGCATGCACTTGCACATGTATGGGGACATCTCCTACCCCAGCAGCTTTCAGGCTGGAGAATAGTGATGAGAGAAGAGACAAAAAATACTTCTTCCTATTTCCCAAACATGAAACAAAACTTCCAGATGCAGCTTAAATGCAAAAGAAACAGCATGCAGATATCAAACTGCACCTTCAGGCACCTATATGTCCTCACGCAACTGATCCTCACTGGATTGATTTTTGACCAGGCTACAAAGTGTCAAAGGCAGAGGTGGGAATTGCAACTGCTTTCCCTGGTCTCAGGCTGCTAAATCTGCACGTTCCTGATCATGAAGAAATCACTTGGCCAAAACAAGGGGCCAGACATGCAAACCTATTCCAGGTGGTCTTCAGAGTGTGCTACACTTGCAAAAATAACCTAGATTTAGGACGAGGTCATAAGAACAAGTGAAATGCAAAAAGCAGCTGTAAGAAGGGAACCACAGGTGTTGTGGAAGAGGCCAGACACCTATCTGGGGCTAAGCTTGGAAGGTCTGTCAGCCCTCATGGCATCTGCTGTGTTTCTTATCTCCTCAACAGTAGCTGTTTGTGTGGATATCTCACTTCTCTTAGCACATACACATGAACCATCAGGTTTGAACTCCCACTGTTGCAAAGACAAGTTAGAAATGTGACCCTGAAATGCTGGAAAGGTTCAGAAAGCAAAGAACACTCATAATTTACTTATTCAATCTTGAGCCTTGGGGCTGTGCTGCTTTTTGAGTTGGTAAACTGATGTGGGACAGAGAGACTACTAAAATTCCAGGAGTTATCCCTCTGAATCAGGTGTCAGAGAGGATAAACAGGGTCTAATGGCAGCTACAGGAAGGACTTTCCTAGATCTCATAGGACCCTCAAGGCCATGTAGCAACCACCAGACAAAAAAGAGGAGATACAGCAGAACCAGTAGGTCCAGAGGTGGTCCAGAAGGCCATCTCCAATCCACTGCTGGTACCACCACTTACCCCCTTCCTCCCCAAGGAAACTTCCACCCAACTAGTTCACTCGTGTGACAAGTTTTTCCTCCCCTACTTCTGCTCAGGTGTGACTGTATCAGCTGTTTTTCAGCCAAGAGGATGCTTCACACCAAAGGGATCCAGAGACAAGCCTTGTAATTAGGACATGGGTGCCACCCACCAGTTAACCCTTCCTCCTTCCTCATTTAGCCTGGGAAACATATAGCTGGGTTTGTTTATATTGCCCATACAACTTACCATTTGTGCATTCTGCTTTCTGTCTTCAAAGCACTTCAGCAGGTGTTTTGCAAGCTTCTTCCCAACTCTCACGTGACAAAGGATTTGGACAGGGGATGGAAGGGGATCAGGGAAAAGGAAAGCTAAATAATTTGCCCCAGAGCAAAAAGAGCTGGCAGTAGATTCAGGATCAACACTCAGCAGTTCCTGCCTCTGAATCTCATGCTCTGATCTTTGCTGGTACCTCACTACCTTCAGGTTCAAAACTGGTATTGTGAAGCCTGGTGCTCATCTTGGTACCAGAGAGAAGGTTTTAAGGGATTTCCTTTAGGTCACACCCACTGGACTGAGTGGTCTTGCACCAACAATTAAACTACGTAATTTCAAACATCTGGCAGTGGCTTGCAAACCCATGATCAGCACGTTTCCCTTAAGAGGATCACATGTAAGAGAAGGGAAAGGATTCCTCCATTCATCCAAGCTGTATTTTGGACTGGTTAAAGTAGGCAGTGATGGACTGACAGCCTGCACTCCCCTCTTCATTGTGCTTGCACTTCTCTTGGTACAGAGAGTACTACTGGATCAAGAACTGTCCAGCTCTGGAAAATCCCTAGGGGAGAAAATGTTTGATTTTTTTTTTTTTCTGCCAGACCAATGCCTCTGCATCAAGCAGTTGGAGAAATGCACATGCCAACAAAGGTGGAGCAGCGAGTGCTTGGATCAGGCTGTAGAGTGGGAACAGCTTAAACTCCTTTTCTCATTACTAGCCATAACAGTAGCATAGCTCCAGGCATGTCAATGGAGCTTCAGCAATCTGGACCAGCACTACCATTTCTATCAGCCTGTACCTGGAAACACCTGGTCCAATTGCCCAAAATCCTTAATATATTGATAACCCTGTCACAGTTTTATTGTTAGTGCTTCTGACTTGCTAAGGCCCTTAAATCATTGCTGGACCAAGAGCAGTCCCTTTCCTGGGAGGTTCTGGGTCCACAAACTACTTATTTTCTCCCCATCAGTGGAACAATCTTGAACTGGAGTTTGTTTTGCTGCAATCTTTCTCTCTTGCTACAGAGGGAGAGGAAAGCTTATTAACAGAGAGAAGAGACACACTCCCCATCTTTATCTTTTAATCACGAGGCAAAATGAAAAAGTTCTAGCAGATAAAAAGCCACCTAACCAGAGCTTTACTGGTCCCAGACCCACCAAGGAGCACCTACCTGGGGTGAGAGCACCACTGTCAGCCCCTTTGCTCTATCGGTCCCTTTGCCCCTACCTAAACCTGCCATTTGCTCTACTCCTGTCATCGTGTGTCAAGGCTCTTCCCCTTGCTTTGCTTCAACCCTTCCAGATCTAAAAGAGACGTGAGGCATACAGCATCTTTCCCAAAGCCCTCCAGGACCTGCTGATGAAGACTCAAGAAGCATTAGAAGACTCTTGTGTCACCATTGCTTTGGAGATTATTCCTTTCTGGGGTAGGAGAGGCTGGAAATTACAGGGATCAAGTCTCCAGCCCTCTGCTTCATGAGCAGGGAGGGCAAAGCAATTTTGGCTTCTCCACTGCTGGGTATGCAGGGCAAACAAACACAAAGTGCCAAGGCTGGAGACTGCAGGCGTTGGGGAGCCTGGAGCAGCACTGGAGACAGCCTCAAACACTGGGGCCAGGTGAGGACTACCAAATCCACATACATGCAGGCTGACTAATGTCCTGAGGAGCCCAAACATACATGGAAGTGGCTGGGACTTGAGAAATCTTGCCCAAGGGCCAATGGGGCTCTAGTGAGTGACCGCACCAACTTATGTAGATCCCACATTCATTAAAAGTAAAATTACTGTCTCTCTTTAATAACGTTATTAATGATGTCTGCTGTCCTAGGAACCAGGATTGCTTGGACCTCACATCTATGGAGGAAATCTGAGCTTATGCTGAAGCCTTTTGGTGAGCGAGCTTTGCCAGGGTCCCTCTGTTACCAGGACTCTCTGGTGCCTAGCTGAAACTTGGTCTATGCCAGGCCTTCCCAGGGTCAGTCAGTGAGTAAGTCTGTCTTTCCTTCCCTCAAAACCCATTTTCACAACACTTGTAGGTGTTCTCAAGCAAAGCATCTCTATTTCTCAGCAGTGTTTAAAACGGTATAAAGAGAAGGAAGGGGCACAGACTTAACAGGCACACGAGTCCTACAATGACTTTTCTTTAAGAAAGCAACAGGAAAGAAAAAAGATCAAGCATTATTTTCCTTGGTGAGGAGAAGGGATAATTTCCTGTTCATGATTCAGCGCTGTCATGTGGAGACAATGACTGTCCTTTATCCTCCTCACAGCTTTGTCTTTAAAACACCGGTCATGCCAGCACACCTCTCCAGGTAAGGTGCAATTACCTGGGAGTTCACTGGCTCATCACTAGCAATTACCCAACTGCTTCGTGTCCTATTAACCCACTCTAATCACTACAGCCCTGAAACTGGTAGCTTCTACAGTAAATACCATCATTATACCTCTGGGAGTGAATTTACTATCAGCCATGGAGTGATTGCTTGCTGGGGTCACTTCAAACATGCAAACTGAACAGAAGGATTGTTATAAAACACAATCCCACTCAAATAAAAGCAGATGCTATTAGCAAGCAACAGGCACTGTTTATTCTATAAAATACCAGGAATGATGAGTTATTTAATGACTGATATGTTATTTAATCTGGGAAAGTCCTGCCTCACTGGAGCTAATGTTCCCGGTTCATAAACTGCCTCAGCTGAATTGTTGGGGAGATACAGAGTGAGCTGAATTTGTTCTTGTTTATGGCCTGCAAGGTGTGGGTATGTTTTCCCCTCTCTTGGGTTTCAGACTGACATTACTGTTCATGGGTTTAATAAAGCCTGAAGAATGTACTGGCCTTAACTGGTCAGAGAAACAAGTCTTATTAGAACTAATTGGAGCAGGGAGAGCTGTTGGTTCAAGTAGGAACATCATCCAGTCCCAAGCTGCTCAATTTTAAAACGATTGTTGAAAATACCCAGTTCGTTTAATTCACCTTTAGTGAATTTTCATGTTTGTTTGTTTTCAGATTCATCTAGGTCAAACCTCCTCTTACAACATGGAACAGATGTTTTTTCTTAACTTTCATTTAGATACAAAAATCATCACTGATTCTCACAGATCCAGTAACTGGTTTTCTAGGCAGAGCCTCTACTGCTGTAAGCCCATCACTCCAAGATTGTAAACTTTGGCAACATTTCAGTATGCAGGATAATTTTTTTTTAAACTGACAATTTGTGCTACATATTCCCATTTAAACAGAGGAAAATTATGTATGTAACAGGCATGACCCTTTCCCTCTCTCTAATCCCCCCACAGCCCTGGGACAAGCTGACTGTGCTAATGTTACCCCTCCAGGTCATCAGTGCGAATCCAGGTCAGCAATAACATGCTGCCAGCAAAACACTCCCTGCTCATTTTGTGATGTCCCTCTGCCTTTCCCTGCCACGGGGGTGCTGAGGAACTGCTCATCTACTATGAGCATGATACTAGGAGGGATCTCCAAGTCTCATCATGTCTTTGGATCTATGAGAAAGAATTCAGGCAGGTTCAGCTCTGTGCTCTAATAAATAACACAAGCTGTGATACAAAAGGTCTTGCCGTTGTTATCCCTCTTCATCCCCCACTTGCAGCAGCAAGACCTGAGTCGTGGCGCTGCTTTTCCGTGTGTGCCACTGAATCCATGCAGGACGCCAGCCCTTCCACAAGCTCCCCACCTGCCACTGAGCCAGAAAGGTCCTCTGGGATGGCTGTTGCCCTGTAGAGGTGGTTTCTCAACTTGGACGTGCCCTGTCATTAATGGCTGGCACATCTTTTCACGGGTATGTCTCTGCTAGGTTTGAGAGGTGCAAAATGGGCTGTGCTGAGTGCTGCCTCCCCGTGCCGGCAAACATCTTCCCCCAGCCAGCTCCTCGCATCTCTGCTCTCCTCTTCCAGGTGGAGGAAAAAGCCTTTGCTTTATAGCACGCCCCTGCAGTGCCCTTTGCTTTCCTGCACACAGCTGAGCCCTTGGGCGCCCTTCCCTCCTCAACCCCCAAACTCCAGAGGGACGAACCTGCAGGTGGGCTGCGCTAAGGCAAAAACAGAGCAGCTCTCTATCAGCAGGAAAAGCATTCCAGCATTTCAATGTAAAGCCATCTTCTTCTAGCACATCTCAGAGCCGCGGGTGCCCTGCAGGGATTTTGTGAGTTTGTTTAATCAGGTGAAGCCAAAACTAGCCAAAAGTGTGCTCCGTCCTCTTGGGGCAAGAGAGCTGAGCACACAACTATTGGAAGGCCTCTCGACTCCCCCCTCCCTGCACAGCTTCTCCCCAAGCATTCCTCCCCCAAACCCCACAGAACGCTCACTTTCAAGACCCTCCCAATACGAGAGATTTCGCCATCCCCACTCCCAGCTGAAGTCAGCTCCGCTGCCGTGTCTGTGCGGGAGCGCAGGTGCCGCCTGAGCCACCGCACGGAGTCACTGCCGGGGCCACCGGACACCCGCACCGGGAAACTGATGCCAGCTCCCCGGCTGGGGCGGGGCACGGCCCGGGACGGCGCAGAGGGTACCTGGAGAAGGGCCAGCGGCCCTGAGCGCTGCTCCTCAGCCGCGCTGCCTGTCGCTTCCCAGCACCCGCCGTGCTCCCGGAGCCGAGTGGGTACGGGAAAGTCTGGCTCCTCTGCTTCTCGTTGCCAGGACACCTTGGCGTTCAAACCTGAGCTGGGACCAATCAGCCCCGGGGCTGGGGAGCACCAGCCCCACGTCATCCACTGCTGGCGTTGATTTGAGCGAAAAAGCGTGACAGCGGTCACAGAGCCCGTGGGGAGCTGCCTTTGTGCGGGTGGGCTCTGCCCCCACTCCTGCCGCTTACTGGAAGCCTCTTCTGTCGGGCTGCGGAAAACAAAAGAGATGTGGGGAAGGGAAAAGAGCACTTCTCCTCAACTACCAGAACTGCGTTCTCAAGCCTGGGTTCTTCTGCATGTCCTCTTTCTCCACCTCCCGGCTGCAGCCCATGTCCCGGTGGTCACCTTACCAGGGAGAGCCTGCGCCCAGGTCACCACCGCCCGGGAGCGATGGAGCTTCCCCAGCACCGGCAGTGTGCTCCTTGTGCCCCAGTGCGACTGCTTCCACCTGCCTGGCTCTGCCCCAGACGAGGCAGCGTGGGTGTGGGCTGACCCACGGCTCCAGGAATGCTTTCTGGCTTGCCTGCAGTCGCAGGGGCATTTTTTTTTCTCCCAGCCAGCCCCTGCAAGATGTTTTTTACGGAGCCCAGAACTGGAGCTTTAACCCCCTCGTGAGCACAGGGGTGCACAATGCAAACAGTCCATCCTTTGTTAGGGAAACTTTCCCGTCTGACGATCCAGGAAACACTCTGGCCATCACACTCCCAAACGGTCAGACAGGAAAGTTTTCTTAACACCTCGGTGCTGGCTTCTCTGCTCAAACACGTGCAGCTGCTGCCAAGGTGCACACCTGAGTGAAAGATGCAGCCATCACCTGGTTTCCTGCAGTGTGGAGGTGGGAACTGGTGCATCTTGACTCCCCACAGCCAGAGAGGGCTCTTCCCCACCCGCCAGGCTCCTTCCCAAGGTGAGGTAGATACAGGTGCCTGGGTAGATTCTGAAGAGAGATCTCCACGTCACCTTGGTGGTGGTGGTAGAGGGATAGATAACAGCAACCCAGGTATTCTGGCAGAGCTTCTCCCCTCAAGCTCCCTAGACCCTCCAACCCAGGCATCTATGTGGATCTCCTTCCTGCTTGGGAAACAGTTGTAGGACAACATCCTCCACACCCAGACCACATGCCGAGCCTCTGGGATAAGTGTACCTGGCTTCTGCTAACCCTGCTCCCTGTTATTTATTCTCCTCAGAAGAAGACCGCAGAGGTTTTGCCAGCTCACAAGAGAAGATGGCCTGAAGAGGAGCCTGAGCATGATGGAGGGTGGAACCATAGGATAAGCTCCATGTGGTGCTGTGCCTGACTCACTTCTCCATTATACCATGTCCCAAACACCCATTTCACTCCATTAATTAGTTATGCTGCTGAGGTGCTATCCACTCCCATGGCCAACATTTGGGCTGGTGTTCTTGCCACCCCATGCCAGCAATTAATGAATCCAGGCTGGCTCCTCACCTCACTCTGCCCTGCAGGTAGATGTGGATGAGCTGTAGCAGCCTTTTCCCAGTGAACTCACATCTGGCCAGTACAGCACCAGGCAGCCTGACTGCCTTCCTTGCCTTTGGGCTCAATATAACTCCTCATGAAAGAGGTATGATTTAATTAAGGACACTATTTCTGCAGAAGATGGCCCGTGTGAGGCTGTAAAGATCTTGAACTCATTAATTTTCAGGACATACCTGCAGTTAATTTGTGGTGACTTTATAGAGCAGACAAGTGCACAGGGAGGTGTCCGTGTGGCTCTGAGGTTGCTCTGCTCATCCTCAGGACCAAGCCTCCAGCAGTGCTGGTTAGACTACGGTTACAGAAGTCCCTTGTTTGGCTCAGATACCAGATTTCTTCATTTCCTCAATGCAGGAGAAGGCAAATGACAATCCCAGAAAGTGATGGGATGGGTTTTACTCCCTCATTAGCTCCATCACCCCAATTACAAAGCTTGGGGAAGGTGTCAGCTGTCAGGCAGGGCTGCAGCTCCACTGCCATACAGAGCAGGAGGGTAAAAACACTGACATTTCTGGCAGCTTTCCCAAAGGGAACAGAAAAAATGGCAGGAGGTCAGGTGTGTGTCAGTGTGGAGCCATGTGGGCATGAAAGGACATCCCTATCAGTGCTGTTAGTGCTTCTAGCAGCAGGTTACAAGGGCTGAACAAGGCAGTCAGACCTGGCTGGCTGGTCACTGCCATGGTGTAGCAACACCCGTGAGAAAGGCAAATAGCAGCCCTGGCCAGCAGTGGGGCTTGGGGCTAAGGCTGTCAGAAATTCTGGGCTGGGGTTGTTACCAGCATTTCTCCCTGGGAGAAAAAGCCATTTCTGCACTTCTTGTGCATGATTTAGAAGTGCTCCCTTTTATCCCCAACCCATTCAATCCTCCTGAGACAGGAGTGAACTTCCAGCCCCCCAGTTCACCATCCCTTATCTCAGGCTTTAACACAGGCAGCTAACCTCAGTAACCTGGGGAGATTTTCAGTCAATGGAAAAATCCCACTTGAGAGTGATTTCTCTCTCAGGCGACTGACTCAGCCCTTGGAGGTGCCATCTTCCTCCTCCGCTTAGGCAGCAGCCAGGTATAGCCAGGCACAGTCAAGTGCCTCATGATAGATGGGAGAGGAGTCCTGCCTCCTGGCAGAATCAAAGGATGTGAGTTACCAAAATACTCCAGAGGGCCTGGGACTCACTTCTTGGCTAGGAGCCACCCCTGACCAGCCCCACACATTTTGTCCAGGCATGGGCAGCACTGGTGGATTGTGTAAGTGAGCTGGAGGGGCTGGAAGAGGGGCCAGCAACTATTGATTCAGTTCTTCATTCAGTGCATGTTTGAGTGAAGCAATTCAGAATTGTTCCATCAATTCAAACTTGCATAATAACATTAGCAAAAAACTCAGGAGCTTGGTTCATCTTTCCTAGCACATCTATTATTCTGAATCATTCCCTGAGGAACAACAATAAAATTATGGTGGCCTGATACACCAGAGCCAAAAATCCTAAAAGTCTATGAGACAAAGGTTTTGTTATCATTTTCCTCTGGACAAGAAAACCTATGGGAATGTGCCAAAGAATCAGTTCTCCACCTTCCCTGGACTTCAAATAAATAACATTATAAAAGAAGAATAAGAATAAAGTAAAATTTAGAAAATATGTATCTAATAAGCACATTCAAAAACCAGTAATAATTAAAAAAATAACACTTGCAAACCCCTTTTAGCACTTGGAGCAACCAGAGCCAAGGAAAATGACAGGGCTAAGGAGAAATTTTGTGTGGGCACTGCCAGTGTGGGAACAGTGTGCAGGGAGGGAACTGTGATCCCCACCTTTCCACATGTACACTGCACCTTTACAATAGCCTTGACTTGAAGCTGTTTGTTTTCTCAGTCCAATAACAAACCTATGTCCATCTCTGCCCTGCTTTTGGCTTAGCCTATGTATTTCTTGGAGAAGCTCTTACAAGGTGGTATTCTCCCTCTCTCACCATTCCTCCTGAAGGGTTCTCCTTTCCCATCAGATTTGTTTTTCCACATGGCCAGTGGGAACTGACATGAAGGTAAACACACATATTCATGCATGTCTCCATCTCCATCTCTATCTGTCTCACAGGTAAGATGCAAACCCTGCTGAGAATAACAGCTTTAACCATGGCAACGCACTCCAGCAACATGAACACAAAGGCACTGAAGTTGTAAAAAGGCTGGAAAAAAGAATGAAAGGAGGAGAGGGACTGGGTCCATTGAGGCCTGTTAAGGGCCAGGCAGCTGGATCTGGGTTGAGCAGCCAGTCAGTAGGGTTGGTACCTCTTGTCCCCATTTTTCCTCCCTTTGCGTTTACATCTCCTTTCGTACTTAACATCTTGCTACGTGGAGGTCTTATTCCATCACCTCTGCCCGCACTGGGCTTGACTGACCTGGAGGGGAGCTTCCTTCCTTGTGCCCCGAGTTGTTATAAAGAAATGTTACAAGTGAAGATCTCGGGTCCCTGAAAAATCACAGTGCTGCATTTCTGCATGGCCTGATGGAAAAACCAGACCCATGGTGAGATGCCATCGCCTCAGCTCCACCCTCCTCCTGTAAGGGAAGCTGCATGGCTCAGGCCATGAAACCAGCAGCCCCTCCTTGGGATACGGGGTACCCAAGCCCCCTCCATGCCAGATTCCTTCACCACCTTGCTGTGCTCATAGGACAGCTTGGATCATACCTGCTAGCTGGAGAAACCAAAGCACTGATTTACTTATGGAGAGGACAGAGATCATTGCTGGTATGCAGCACAGAGGTCCTTTCAGCTGTACAGAAGGCACCTGCAATGCAATCAGCTCACTCCTGGCACACTCAAGTCCTCCAGTGAAGACACTGGCACTGTTACAAGAGGCTCTGCATGGGCAAGGCCCTGTCCAGCAGAGCTTGCAGGCCAAAGGAACAAAATGGGCGGGAGGTGGAAGAAAGCATGTTTTGTGATCAGCATTTTCCAGAGACGATTAAGAGGAGTGGAAGGGTTAAGTGACCCCAGTGCCAGAAGCGGTCACAGCCCCACTGCTGTTTCACCTTTCTTGTAGCTGCTCATAGAGTTTAAGACACATCCAGAAACACAGGACTGATGCCTGGTCTGGATGGGAGGTGAATCTGGACAAAGCAGCAGACTTTTCCTAGCCACAGCTGAAATGTCGTAATT
Organism: Illadopsis cleaveri; assembly: GCA_013399915.1. Classification (NCBI taxonomy): domain Eukaryota; kingdom Metazoa; phylum Chordata; class Aves; order Passeriformes; family Timaliidae; genus Illadopsis; species Illadopsis cleaveri. Next base: position 147,785 of record VXBB01006965.1, read on the forward strand.
TCTGGATGATTTTGGCTCTATGGTGACCTCAGACCTTCTTTTAAAGGGTGATGTGGGTTGTTTTGGTTATTCTTGGTTACAAACCAACGAGCCTCTGCAGTCTGCAGAGTGAAGGAGATGATGATGACACTGTGTACAGACAGTGACACTGGAGGTGACACCCATGGCTTAGGAAAGCTGTCCCCACGCAAATCAGGGAGAGGAGCACCTTCCAGGGTAACTGGTTAGCAAAGCTGGTGCCAAAGGGTTAAAGGGTTTTAGTGAAAGCACGGGAGAGACTAAATGGATCGGAAAGTAAAAATCCAATTAGGAGATCTAACAGGAAGAAGCCAAGCCCTGAAACAATAAAGATAATAGTTTTAGCTGCCAAAGAAAAGATTAGAGTGACAACAGATTTGTGGTGGGGCCAGGAGGAAGGAGAAACTGTAGGAAAAAAAGAAAGAAAAAAAAAGGAAAAAGAGGTATTATTCCTCAAGACAGATTCACACAACAAATTCACGTTACAGCCTCACCTACAGCAAAGTTCATCTCAGGACACAAATTATGAAACTGGTTCTTAGCTTTGCAATTGGCTGAATGCCTTCAAAGAAGTTTGAAGTTCCAATTTGAGTCCATCATGGTCTTATCCGCATGAAATAGGCTGTGAGTGAATTGACCACAGTGAGGTTTGGTTGCTTATTTTGCTTTTCCATGTTATCATGTAAATATATTTTACTTGGGATAAAAGCAAAGGAAAGGAGGTGGAACAACCCTGAAAGTGTTCCCTTCAGGTCTCAGACAATGCCAGGCTCTCACCTACAGTCTCTTGGACACCATGGGGTCTCTGCAGGAAAAACCAAGCAGATTTCATGCTGGGAGGATGGATTTGCAGTCAGGAGAGAGATCCAACATAATAAAAAACATCATAAAAACACCCAAAGGACACCTCTACCTTTCCAGAGGAGAAAGAGCCCTGGATCAAAAAAACCCCAACACAGACTCAGAGCTGGTTATGCGTGGTATGCACTGCCAATTACTTAAGCAAACAGGATCACAGGAGCTGGCACAGCCTGTGGCCAAGAAACAGCAGCATCTGGAGGGAGCAAGGGCTGTGGGGCAGGCATGCCTGCCAAGCCACTGCACTGACCTGTGCCCCAAAAGGCACCTCTTTGAAGCCTGGAATCCAAAATGTAATAGGGCAATACAAAGAAGGGGATGAAAGAGGATCAAAGGTTTGGAGGAGCCTTCCTGCAAGCAAGGACTTGTGCACACCAGGACTTCTCAGTCTGGAAAAGACATGGCTGGAGAGGTTATGGTAGAGGACTACAAAGTCAGGCATGGCCCAAAGAAGGCTGACAGAGATTGGCCTTGCTGCCTCTTCCCAGTGCAAGAATGGGCTAATTCAGAGCTTGTAGGTCCTCATGTGGTGGGGGTCAGACCTGGGGAACTCCTTGCCCAAGGATGCTGTCAGCTGTGAGTATTTGCATGAGTTCAAGAGAAAATTAGATCAGTAGATGGAGAAAACATAATCTGGATTAATAAATGCAGACAAATGCTGTTTACGAAGCCTGTGGGACTGTGCCCTTGACCCATGTTAGTAGAAAATGGTGAGGGGCCATATGGGTGACACTCTGCCCATGTAGACCTCACTCCTGGAGGCAGTGACAAGGGGTGAGAGTCAAGGGAGTGCTAACCAACATGCCCTTGTGATCACCTACTGCTCCCTGAAGCCTCAAGATGCTCAGCAATTCAGACCCTTGATCTGGCTTAGTGCAGCAGTTTCACTTCCTCATGGCTAAACAGCCCCATGGATCGCAGTCTTGTCCCAGGATCAGAGCTGTCCTACAGTTTATCAACAGGAAAGCAGAACACTGAGTGATTTCTCCCTGTACTGTGTGTCCTCAGCCTACACCAAAGGAACTCAACCACAGCCTCAACCAACTTATCTCTAAAGTGTGACTTGTTATACTTAGAATTGAGGTCCTCCCACTGAAGAATCCCACTGTGCCTTCAAAGAATCATCTCTCTCTCACACGGCTCAAGCTCCATCTCCAAGCTCATGTGATCCCACTCAGCCCATGGCCATGGCCATGTTCCTCCACCACCAAAAGCACACTGCTCACATCAGTCAGCATAAAGCCACCCACCTTCCTCCTCCCACCTGCTTGTCAGATGGGAACACACTCTTTCCAGCTCCCAGATGGGAAGAGGAAACCTTTGCCAGCCCCATGCCAACCCCAGAGCAACAGGTTTCCCTGCCAACTTCAGGTGTGCTGAACCATATTTGCCAGCTCAGGCAACCACAGAGCTTTCATGTTTAATCAAGTGAAAGCTGCAAGGGCCTGGGGACAGTAGATGTCTGGCTGTAGGTCAAGATGCCCATGCGCTCCCTGTTCCTTCCATATAATTTCTTCCTCAGCCATCCCTGTGACCTTCCTCTGAGTACACATGATATGGATGTGGGATGAGATGCCAAACCAGAAACTGCAGTCTGGCTTTTATGGCCTTGTGGGATCCCCAACGCCAATAAGAGGTGCCAGGCAACAGCCAAACCCATGTCAGGTCTGTGTCTTGTTCCTGTTGGGAATCACTTCATTCTGGCACAGAGAAGTCTTTTCAGGTTCTCAATGAACCAAAAATACCAGTGTCTCTGCCTGAATTATATTTTACCAGCTCAAGGACCTGAACCCCAAAGCACAGCACTGCAGAAGCTGTGACAAACCTCTGTCCCTGGACACAGCAGAGGAGAGCTGTTTGAACTGGAGCTGCTGCACTCCCTGCACAGGACAGAAATCTTGCCTAAGCCAAATGTTAATGAGATGGCACAGGCTCTGGGCAGGCTTTGTGCTTTTTTTCCTCCTGGATTAAGCAGCGGCATGTGAGGATCATGGAGCTGAATGGCTGACAGCTGAAGGTTAACATCAGGTCAACAAGCCCTTTTTTCCTGCCTTTCAGTCCTGAGACCCCGAGGTGGGAGGGTTACCTAAAGCAAACATTTTTTAAAAGACAGTTCTCCTTTCTTCCCTGTCTCTTTTCCTTTCTTGCAAGGAAACTACCCTGGGTTTGAAAGCCAGATTGGATGCTGCTTTTCCATGAGCATCAGGATTTGGGAGCAATGGAAGCCATGGCTCTTCTCCCATTTGAAGTCCACTAGTCTCCCTTTCCCAGGATGAGCTCACTCCTATGCACCTGCAAGTGTCTGCAGGCACCTGAGCTGTGTGCAGAAAAGCAGGCTTCAGCTCCTGACTCTGCAGCTGATCTCCTGCGAGATGCCAGGCGTGTTGCTCACAGCCTGACTCAGCCATCCTTGGATTTCCTTGTATTGCAGAAGCCTTGGTCTGCAAGGTCTTGGTGGGTCTTGGCTCTGGTGTCTCTTCTCCAAAGCAAAGGTCTTCACCCTCCCCTGATCCTCCTCTGGTGTGTGCTGAGATAGTGACATGCTCAAAGGAGCAGTGGTTGCTGTTTGATCATCTGGGTGGTACCACAACTCAAACACCACAAGTGGCTCCTTTCCCCCATCCTGTTGTGCAGAGGGCTGGAGGCTGCCCTGGCCTGCTCCCAAAACCACCCATTCTCATCAATGGCATTAAGGACAGCAGAGCAAAATGTGGCACCTTAAGGATCTTTTTGCAAGGCAGAGTTTGATGACTCAATTACTACACACCTTCTGAAGCAGTGTTCCAACAGCTGCACTGGGTGGGGGCTCCAGGGCAGTTTCTCCTGCAAAGAGAAGTGACTTAGGGTTTTTTTTCCTAAAGGGATTCAGCTGGGCAGTGAGGGAACTTCAGAACCATGGCTGTCCAAGCTAAACCCAGTCAAGTGTGCTATGGGGATGAGGTTTCCCAATGCTCCTCACTGCCTCTGCAATGGACACATCAATCCTGAGCAGCCAGAGAGTACTGAGCAGCTTGGAGAGCAGCTTGGAGAGGAGGAAGAGGGGAAGAAACAGGAGGGAAAATAAACCACCACAGATGATTCTGTCATCACTTTCTGACCACTGCTTCAAGCCTTGCTACCATTCAGATGTTACATTGATTTAAAGCTGTTGGAGTAAGCAAAACAGAACAAATTTCCCAGGCATTGTTTTTTCACACAGACACAGGCAGACACATCCCCCCATATATATATGTATATATGCAGACACACACCTGTAAAACTGAAGCATGATCCTTTACATTGCCATAGCTTACTCTTGCCTGGGAAGGAGGTACTAGCACAGATTCTTAAAAGATGTGTTATCAAGAGTTGCAGCCCTGAAAAAGCAAAAGTATTTCACTTTCAAAACACCTGCTACATGTCTTACTGGTCTTTACACCAATAAAAATACCATGTGTCCTCTTGGAAAATTAACCTAAATAATTAAAACAGCAAATCTAAATTAGTGGAACCACATTAAGTCTTTCTGTATACACTCTCATCTTAATTCAGGTTAATTCGTAATTCTTTGAAAAAATCCTTAATTAAATTGAAGGCACCATTAGTCCATTATGTTCCAAATGACACCGTCAGTATAGCTCTTGGCTGATTTTAAATTGCCTGTCATAATTACACCAGAATAGAAGCACCTGAGAGTTTCTCTCTTCTTTAAGCAGCCAAGAAGCCCTCGGAGTCTGTGAGGGGACTTGGGGACAGTGATAATCCATCCAGGCCTTTTCTTTAAACCTGGTGCTGTGGACAGATGCACGACCACTTGAGCAGAAAAATGTCCCTTTTGGGCTCTCTAGCCTCCAGTCTCAGCATCTCCCCACCTCCCCAGCACCTACTGACCTCTGATGGAGCTTAGGAAAGGAATCACTCACTTCTTAAAGGTGTGTGGGGAAAGAAAAAAACACAGTGCAAAACATAATTCAACAGAAATACAGATGACATGACATGGGGTAATCATTTGGGCAAATGGAGGACAGAGAAAGCTGTTTTTGCTGGAATAGTCAGAAGAATTGGCCAAGAAAAATTTCTGTAGAAAAGATGTTTTTGATCATAATCTGTGATATAGGTTAATAATGCCTTGTTGGACAGTTTAAAACAAGTCCCTTACATGGTTATCTCTGCTCTGTGCTGGTAATGCTTTTCAGTAAAATTAAGCAATGCTCAAAGAGGGGTATGCAATCAGATGGGGAGTAAAGTGATGAGGTGTGCTGGTAAAGGAATTTGGATCATTTTGCCTAGGAAAGGGATGGTTTTCAAAACAGGAAGGACTGTGATGGACAGCAGGGTTGGTGCAGACAGAATTAAAGCAATGCTCTGCACTGGGGGCAAGGGCACTCTGGGCTAGGAGGGGGAAAACACCTCTATGTAGCTGACAGGACAGCAAAAACCAGTGTTGGTCCTGCACTGGTGGGAACAAGCAAGGAAAAACTGCCAGGAGAGCCAGGACAGGGCTGGGCAGCATGATGTCACCCCCCCATGCCCGTTCCCCTTGCTCCCTTTCTCTCAGCCCAACAAAACCTCATATTTTGTTTGACTCAGGCAAGGAAACAACATGGGATTAGCTGCCCGGTACCATGACAAGGCAGGTGAGAGCAAACAACAGCAAGGAGCTTACCATGAACTTATCTTTGTGTTTGGAGCTCATTGTTGCCAGCTGGGTTTCAGTCACTGACCATGTGGTTTGTGTCATGGAGATGCTGCGGCCTGAAAAATTAGGGAACAAGGAACAGTGCTGGTACCCAGCTCTGAATATTTCCATTGAGATCAGTATCCCTTAGCCTTGCATGGTGCTGCTAGCTGATGAAGGGATGGAGACTTTTCCTAGAGCTACCAGCATGGAGATGAGACCACAAAATTATTCCATTCCCGCATGCCAAAGGCACAGACGATTACAATTTTTCTTCTGACTCCTACTCATCCCGCCTCGTAGAGATCAGATTAATCGTGGCACATGATCAAAGAGATTGAAATGAAGAAACCAAAATCCAAATGGCTGCAGTTACACTGCTGCAAAACTTGGGTGCAGATAAGGACTGTAATTTTGCTGTGCAATAGCCTGGGCTCGGAGAAGTGAGGAACACAGTGCTAACTCCACATGTTTTCATACTAACAAATACCCCAGCTGCCCTGTTTCAATGAGAACTCTGTTAGCACATTGCTAGCTTCAAGCAAAAAAAAAATTACTGCCTTTCTGGAGAGTAAAAGCAAGGTGCAAGACCCGTGAAAATGAGCAGAGATGCAAAGAGACTTTGCCACGCAGCAAGTGCATGTGGTGGCTTCGAGCACCTGTGGGCTGAAGGTCCCACACACAAATCCCTACCTGTGCCCAGGTCACTGTGGGGTCACTGTGCAGTAGTACCTCCCCCTATCACACCACACGAGCTCCTAAATGTACCACCCTTCTCCTGGGACAGAGCAGTTGCTTTAATGAAGGATTACCTTCCTGCAAGGGAAACTTGGCAGTGTGGGGCACGTGTATCCCACCCACTCCTCCTCCTTCTCTTTCTCCTCCTCCTCTCCTGCTCCTGGCACACCACCCACAGGCCCCGCTCTGGCCATCCTCAGCAGCTCCTCGGAGAGCTCCTCTGAAGCAGAGCCAGATGGAGCTGCCAGCTCTCCCGTACGAGATGGCACAGGCTTTCCAAGCCGCCTCTTCCTGGGCTGCCTACTCCTGTGTGGGAGCTGCAAGCAAGGCACGTGTTGCTTCCCCTGGTGAGCTTTCCTCCAGCGTGTCCCCGTGCCACCAGTGCCAGCATGAAGCCTTTGCTTGGTGGTCCTGCACAGCTGCCAAGCATCAAAGCCAGCTCAGATAAGCACCACATCACTACTTCCAGAGGCCCTCTGGGTGGGGCACAATCCAAGGCACTGCAGCTGGTGATCCTAAAGCCAAGGGTTTCAATTTCTGTGGTCACCTTGATGTGTGAAAATTGTCTGCATGTACAAACCCCCTGTCCATGGACCCTGACCTTGCCCACCATTGCTGTGAAGTGGGTAAGCACCACTTAATTCACTTAATTCAGCAGCAGAATTCCCAGCCTGGGAAATTAAATTCCTGGGAAGGCCCACCTTCTTGCACACTCCCAATTTTTATTCCCACTTACAACTTTGGGAGGACCTCAGGGAAGATTATCCACCACTGCCCCTTAGAAAGACCTTCCCTAGGCATCCTGTGGGACCTGCTGCCTACAAGGCCAGCTGGCAGGTGGCAGGGGAAGATGTCACCTGCTGTGATATGTATCAGATGTGCAGATGACATGTTTGTGCAGGGTGAAAAGAGTCAAGACCACTGTGGGCTGATGGCTCTGGCAAATCCCATCCTTAGGTAAAATCCTGTGTTTAATTCCCAGCATTTTACTGTGTCAGTAAAGGCCAGCACACATGAGGGATGAAGCACAGGCACCCTGCCTGCATTGCAGATTGCCAAAAATGAATTCAGGTGCTGGCCATGCTGCAGACACTTGCCTCAGGTCACTGTGTGAGGCTTTACCACAGTTTTGAGCCTGCTGCAACCAGAGGTGCTGGGACTGTGCCTTTGGAATTGCAGTGATCAGTATGGGACTGCACAGGAGCAAGCAGGCAGGTGTCAGATTTCCAGTGTTTGGGAAGCAGAATGCAGCCTTTTGTAGGCTGGATGACACGGTCCAACACAGACTTGTGTGTCTCTCACTACCATTGACAAGGATTGGGCTGTCTTCACACATTTCTGAGAATTTTCATCTGTGCTGGAGTGGAACTTCTGGCCTTGGTAGCCTTGCTGACCAGGAAAGGACTGGAATGCTCAGGGATGCAGCATTTCCTTTGTGGGGAGCAGGCAGAAACACCTCACCCTGACTTTTTTCATGCTGAGCTTTCAGCAATCAGATAAACTGGAGGCAAAATTCTCTTGTAAGAGGAGAAAAAACCCTTTCACACCCAAAATGAGAAGCCTGGGGGCTGTCCTGGGCCCCAGGGCTGCTGTTGGGGGTCTATCATCTCCTTGGAGCCACCACCACTCTTGCACAGGAGGAAGGATGGCAAACGGTTCATTTTAGCCATGTGGACTTGGTCCACCATCTGGGATGGTGGCATCTGCCACACCAGGCCCAAGGCCACCACCTTCTCCAGCAGGAGGGTTTGGGGGGTTCCTAAGGTCCGTTGTGAGCAAAGGTGGTGGATGTCACCTGCAGCAGACCCCATGAGTGACAACAGACACATGATAATAAAACAAACACACAAGAAAACCCCTTTGAGCCCCTCTCCGCTGGCCTTCACCCAGGATGCAGGGTGCATCCCTTCGCTGGCTCAGCTTTCTCCATGGAAACAGATGGATGTTGCAGTCCCATCCCCCTCCATGATGCCGGGGCGGGCGGGTGGGAGACAGATAGCAATGGAGGGGAAAAGAGTCCAGATCCTCCTGAGTGGCAAAAATTGCAGGAATCCCTGATTGCTGGTGCCAAGACGTTGACCCAGAGCCGTGGGAGGGAGGGAAGGTGGAGGCGCGTGGCTCTGCTGAGCCCGGAATAGCAGAGCAGCTGTTAAGTTATCACTTGTAATTATTACAGCATATGGGAAGGAAAGAATAGCTCTCAAAAGGAGAAAAACAAATAAGGAAAAGGCGGGCTGCCGCAGGGCTCAGCCACGGGAGGAGTCACACTCAGCACTGCGGCGGGGCCCCACCAGGTGGGCAAGGGCATCGGGGGACAGCTCTTCCTCTCCACAGCCCTGGCAGGAACTTGGGTGCAAATATTTCACCTGCAGCTCCAGGGGCTCACCCATCTCCCAGGGTGCCCAGTGCCCACTCAGGGGAATTGATACGCTGGGGAGAGGATGACAGTGGCCGGGGTGTTACAGAGGGATGGAGCCTGCCATGCTCTCCTCATTCCCTTCTCCATGCACAATCCTACTGCTTGCTCTGTAATTTGAAGGATGCAGGGCCACGCACAGCAGGTGATAATGCTGGAGCCAAAGTGCCCCAGTAAACCAAAGGGGAAAGCCTCAGGGACAAGCCCTGCATGGGAGAGCCTGCTCCTGGAAATACATGGAGCAAGGAAGAAGTGACATGCAGCAGGATGAAGGAGAGTAGAGAAATTCAGATAACAGTCTGTGAATGAGTAGCAATGACAATCTCTCTTAAATTCTACTCCACTTGCAAACCCCTCATAGCAGTTTTTATCCTGGGCTTTCAATATTAGAAAGAAAAATGGCAATAAGTCCTTGGAAATGTGGAGCCATTGGCAGTTGTACCTGCTGCATCCCAGTATGGGGACAAGGAGTGTCCAGGGGATGCCATCCCTGCTCACACCTCTGGAAAAATCTTGGGAGACTTAATGTAGAAAAATCTAACCATATCTGTTGTGTACTAAATGCAAACATTNCAAAATCCAAATGGCTGCAGTTACACTGCTGCAAAACTTGGGTGCAGATAAGGACTGTAATTTTGCTGTGCAATAGCCTGGGCTCGGAGAAGTGAGGAACACAGTGCTAACTTCATGTGTTTTCATACTAACAAATACCCCAGCTGCCCTGTTTCAATGAGAACTCTGTTAGCACATTGCTAGCTTCAAGCAAAAAAAAAATTACTGCCTTTCTGGAGAGTAAAAGCAAGGTGCAAGACCCGTGAAAATGAGCAGAGATGCAAAGAGACTTTGCCACGCAGCAAGTGCATGTGGTGGCTTCGAGCACCTGTGGGCTGAAGGTCCCACACACAAATCCCTACCTGTGCCCAGGTCACTGTGGGGTCACTGTGCAGTAGTACCTCCCCCTATCACACCACACGAGCTCCTAAATGTACCACCCTTCTCCTGGGACAGAGCAGTTGCTTTAATGAAGGATTACCTTCCTGCAAGGGAAACTTGGCAGTGTGGGGCACGTGTATCCCACCCACTCCTCCTCCTTCTCTTTCTCCTCCTCCTCTCCTGCTCCTGGCACACCACCCACAGGCCCCGCTCTGGCCATCCTCAGCAGCTCCTCGGAGAGCTCCTCTGAAGCAGAGCCAGATGGAGCTGCCAGCTCTCCCGTACGAGATGGCACAGGCTTTCCAAGCCGCCTCTTCCTGGGCTGCCTACTCCTGTGTGGGAGCTGCAAGCGAGGCACGTGTTGCTTCCCCTGGTGAGCTTTCCTCCAGCGTGTCCCAGTGCCACCAGTGCCAGCATGAAGCCTTTGCTTGGTGGTCCTGCACAGCTGCCAAGCATCAAAGCCAGCTCAGATAAGCACCACATCACTACTTCCAGAGGCCCTCTGGGTGGGGCACAATCCAAGGCACTGCAGCTGGTGATCCTAAAGCCAAGGGTTTCAATTTCTGTGGTCACCTTGATGTGTGAAAATTGTCTGCATGTACAAACCCCCTGTCCATGGACCCTGACCTTGCCCACCATTGCTGTGAAGTGGGTAAGCACCACTTAATTCACTTAATTCAGCAGCAGAATTCCCAGCCTGGGAAATTAAATTCCTGGGAAGGCCCACCTTCTTGCACACTCCCAATTTTTATTCCCACTTACAACTTTGGGAGGACCTCAGGGAAGATTATCCACCACTGCCCCTTAGAAAGACCTTCCCTAGGCATCCTGTGGGACCTGCTGCCTACAAGGCCAGCTGGCAGGTGGCAGGGGAAGATGTCACCTGCTGTGATATGTATCAGATGTGCAGATGACATGTTTGTGCAGGGTGAAAAGAGTCAAGACCACTGTGGGCTGATGGCTCTGGCAAATCCCATCCTTAGGTAAAATCCTGTGTTTAATTCCCAGCATTTTACTGTGTCAGTAAAGGCCAGCACACATGAGGGATGAAGCACAGGCACCCTGCCTGCATTGCAGATTGCCAAAAATGAATTCAGGTGCTGGCCATGCTGCAGACACTTGCCTCAGGTCACTGTGTGAGGCTTTACCACAGTTTTGAGCCTGCTGCAACCAGAGGTGCTGGGGCTGCTGCCTTTGGAATTGCAGTGACCAGTATGGGACTGCACAGGAGCAAGCAGGCAGGTGTCAGATTTCCAGTGTTTGGGAAGCAGAATGCAGCCTTTTGTAGGCTGGATGACACGGTCCAACACAGACTTGTGTGTCTCTCACTACCATTGACAAGGATTGGGCTGTCTTCACACATTTCTGAGAATTTTCATCTGTGCTGGAGTGGAACTTCTGGCCTTGGTAGCCTTGCTGACCAGGAAAGGACTGGAATGCTCAGGGATGCAGCATTTCCTTTGTGGGGAGCAGGCAGAAACACCTCACCCTGACTTTTTTCATGCTGAGCTTTCAGCAATCAGATAAACTGGAGGCAAAATTCTCTTGTAAGAGGAGAAAAAACCCTTTCACACCCAAAATGAGAAGCCTGGGGGCTGTCCTGGGCCCCAGGGCTGCTGTTGGGGGTCTATCATCTCCTTGGAGCCACCACCACTCTTGCACAGGAGGAAGGATGGCAAACGGTTCATTTTAGCCATGTGGACTTGGTCCACCATCTGGGATGGTGGCATCTGCCACACCAGGCCCAAGGCCACCACCTTCTCCAGCAGGAGGGTTTGGGGGGTTCCTAAGGTCCGTTGTGAGCAAAGGTGGTGGATGTCACCTGCAGCAGACCCCATGAGTGACAACAGACACATGATAATAAAACAAACACACAAGAAAACCCCTTTGAGCCCCTCTCCGCTGGCCTTCACCCAGGATGCAGGGTGCATCCCTTCGCTGGCTCAGCTTTCTCCATGGAAACAGATGGATGTTGCAGTCCCATCCCCCTCCATGATGCCGGGGCGGGCGGGTGGGAGACAGATAGCAATGGAGGGGAAAAGAGTCCAGATCCTCCTGAGTGGCAAAAATTGCANCAGCAGGTGATAATGCTGGAGCCAAAGTGCCCCAGTAAACCAAAGGGGAAAGCCTCAGGGACAAGCCCTGCATGGGAGAGCCTGCTCCTGGAAATACATGGAGCAAGGAAGAAGTGACATGCAGCAGGATGAAGGAGAGTAGAGAAATTCAGATAACAGTCTGTGAATGAGTAGCAATGACAATCTCTCTTAAATTCTACTCCACTTGCAACCCCCTCATAGCAGTTTTTATCCTGGGCTTTCAATATTAGAAAGAAAAATGGCAATAAGTCCTTGGAAATGTGGAGCCATTGGCAGTTGTACCTGCTGCATCCCAGTATGGGGACAAGGAGTGTCCAGGGGATGCCATCCCTGCTCACACCTCTGGAAAAATCTTGGGAGACTTAATGTAGAAAAATCTAACCATATCTGTTGTGTACTAAATGCAAACATTTAACTTCACTGATGAAATTCACAGCCACTGAGCTACAGATTTTCCTGGGAGCCAGACAGCATTTTGGGTTCATTTTGATGTTTACTTGTTCTGTGCAACAGGCATGTAGCCACAGAGGTGAGGTAAACTGAGGAAAAGATGTTACTTGTCCTGTTTGTTCATATGCTCTGATGGCTTCTCCATGGGCATCTGCTACTGGCTACAATTGGAAAGGATGCAGAACCAGGGACAAAGGGTTAAGGGGTTAAATATACTCTAACAGAGATATTTTTGTATTCTCTTATACTCACCTCTCTTGTGCTTTTCAGATATATTTATTTGTCTACTACAGCCTTCTCCCTGGCAGCATCATGAATTTTCTCAGAGCAGGTGAATTGGCACTTGCCTGCTCCCCTAGATGGACTCTAGCTCATCCCTGGGTCTCTCAACCCAAGCCAATCTGATCCTATTGTGAAGAGCTTGTGGCTCCAGTGAAAGGCAGCACTAAATATCCGAGCAGGAGATGGGGAACCCTGAACACACTGGGCTGATATGTCAGGACCAAAGCACACCACTCTCAGACTTAAGCCACAAGCTTGGAGCAGTGCCTCCCAGAGGTCAGCATGACACAGACATAGATGGGTGCTGAGCACCTTCTGGTCTCATGGGAGCCTGGGAGATGCCCTTAAGCTCTGGTAGCCCTCCTGGACATGCAGCACAGGCAGATGCTGAATGGCAGTGCTACTGCAAACAAAGCTGTGACAGAAGCATTGGAAACAGGAGATGGTTCAAACTCTGTGATCCAGAACAGGAGTGAATTGCATGTGGCAGACAAGAGCCCCAGAATTGGTTAAATAAACCAGCCAAACCCTGCCAGCACCCCAGGATCCTTGCCAAGACAGGCACTGTGCTTGGAGATTGAGGGACCAGCTCTGTAGCCAGCACATATTACCTAGCCTGGATCAAAATGAGGGAGGCAACACCCGTTTGCACCAGATGGAAATCTGGCCTGATGCTTTATAACCCACTGGCCTTGCCAGAAGGGCTGAGCCCACCCCAGGCACCCGTGTTGCTGCTCAAGGGCTCACCTGGGTGACACCTCCACGGGTGGCAGAAAAGGACTTCTGCTGCCTTTGTCAGAGGCTGAAATGCTGCTTCACTGCACACATGTGGGGTGACTGCTGGTGTGTGGGGTGACCCTGCCACACAGCTGAACCTGGAGGTGCTCCCCACTGCACTGGCACCTCAGAACAGGGAAACAGGAATGTTGAGATTGGCAGAGCTGCTTGGGCTTCGTGTCCTCTGTCTGCAATGACCTGGAGCAGGGAAGGGCTGTGACAGGGCAGATGGGGAGTGTGCCCTGGAGTAGGACACAGCTTGGGTCTTCCCTGCCATGGCATGGGGTTGGAATTGTGTGATCCTTAAAGTCCCTTCCAAAACAAACCATTCTGTGATCTAGAATGAAAGGATTCTCACAGTCTTTGTGCCAGATACTCACTGGGAGACTGTGCTGGCTCAAGCATCCACGAGGAGAAAAAAAGCCTGCCAAGAGCTGCAAATGGAGGAGGAGTGTGTTTGCAGTTCTTTGCTATCTCCACACTGGCCCTGGATTGGCAGTGGTTGAGCTACAGACCCCAACAGGGTCTTGGGGGCTAAGCCCTCCTTGTAGCAGGATGCTCTGCCTAGGTGGGGGTAAAACAGCTCAGACTTTACCCTATTTGCAGAATTTATCAGGTTATCAGTGGCAAATGGAGTAGGAGGGGTCAGGCTGCTTTTGGTGCTGGAGAATGCTGAGAGGAGGCTGACTCATCAAGCCCAAAGTTAAACATTCTGAGGATGTGAAGAACAATGTTTCCTGACAGAAACTCACACTGGTGAGGAGGTGGCAGACAAAGCTCCTGATAAAGAAACCAACAAGTGCTAGTATGGATAACTTATCTAATGGTGCTGAGCTCAAGGCTGCAGAGCTGACACACGTGGCCTACAAACATATGGCTGACAGTCAATCACTTCATACTATAAAAACCCAATCTGCTTTTTAATGGCAGGGTCCCCTAATACCCTCCTTCTTGGGTCTGTGTGGAGATTCCTCTCTTGAGTGGAGACACTCCTCAAGGCTGAGCAAGAGATTTGCCCATGGTCATTGAAATGGGTATCATCAATCTCTACTTAATAATTATTTTGCCAACTTTAATATAATTGCTCCAATATTTGTAAAAATTATGCACTATGCTAGTAGTTAAAACTATCTGTATTGTGTAGTAAACAATTCTGAATAAAGTTTTTTAGTCTAATCATTATCATCATCAATTGAAGTAAATCACTTCCTTCATTCATAAAAATATATTTGGTTAGCCATCCTTAATTCTGTAGCACAAAGTTGTATAAAGGCTCAATTACACCTTTATAATTCTTTAGACATAAACCATTGACCAAGGATTGAATCCAGACTCCTCTCTGAGAAGGAGTTTAGAAATCAAGGGGATCCTTTCTGAGCCGTGTCTCAGTGGGAGGATCTCCATGACAGACCTTGTCTGAAACTTCCACTCTGCCTGCAACACTCCTGCATCCCAAACTAACCCTGCAGCTCTCATTCGACCTCCCATGCCCTCTGCCCTTGCCTCAGGGCAGGGTGACTGTGATGCCAGAGCCATCCCTGCCAGGGCTTAGCACCTGGCAGGGAGCACACACACACACAGGTGCACACAGACCATCTCCCTCTTGCAGTTTTGGCCACCTTCCCAAATGCCAGCATGACATGGCAGCCCCATCCATCTCTTTCCTTTCTTCTGTACATCACTTGCAAAGCTGCTTGATCTTAAGGTAATTACTTTTCCCACAGCAGCAAAGGCCTGTCATTTGTTTTTACATGCCACTAATCTAATCCACAGGTTTGTGTTTGGATTCCTGCTTCCCCTGGACTGTTCATAATTAAAAAAAAAAAATCAAGATTGGGAAATAGCAGTTGAAAGGGAAAAGTAATACCTCTCTTTTCTCCTTCAAAACCACAAAATTGACACTAGATAAAAGGGATAGGAGAAATCAGGGGAAATACAGGGTTTGAGGTTTTTTTTTCCCTATTTAACAATTAATTTTGTTAGTCATCACCCAGGGGAAAAAAGTATTTGTTGCTTTGACCCTACACAACCTCTAAATATTTTTAATTCCTTCCTATCACTGTGAAGCCCCACCTGAGGAGGTAGAAGGAAACATTCCTTGGAGGACCCTAGCAGCTTTTGGGGCTGAGCTTCTGAAGAGGGAAGATTTGGTGACTAATCCCAGGAAATCCCCTTCTCCTGGGCAAGAGGACCTGTTCTTAATCCTGACTATTGTTCCTGGTGTGTGGCATTTTTCTGACAGGTCCATACTCAGACCCTGGAAGGTGCTTGCCCTGGGAAGACATAGCAATTTTTTGGGTGTCTGGACACACCATGATCTGTTCTAACCCCTCCACCCCTGAGGGGCCTGGAGGGGAATCCATCACCCCTGCCTGGTTACTGCCTCCATCTCTGATCCAGAAGAACAATCCTCTCCTCCTGTGACAGGAGTGCTGGTGCTCCCAACCTGACCCCAGCTGCCGGTGTGTCCCTCTCCCCCGTGCTGCCTGCTGGACTGTGCTTCCTCCTCTGCTGGTGGAGTGCCTTCCTGCTGGCACAGACCTCCCAAAGGCTTCCACTGCTTCCTCCCACAGCAGTTTCACCTCTTCTTTCTCCCCTGAACCTGACATCTCTGTGTGTCCTTTACGAGGTACAGCCACGTTCGCCTGTACCCTCAGTCAGCACATGCCCAGCACAGCCCCGGGAAGCCTCGATCAGTCCAGGGTGTGACCAGGAGGCAGCACATGCTCAGCACTGTCCCTATAGGCAGCACGGCCAGGGCTGATGTGTTTTGGCTGGAGAGGAGAGGGCAGATGCTGTGGTACTCACCTGCAGGTCCCTGTCATGGCTCTAAGTGTCCTCTGGAGTGTGGATGATGCAGGTGACAGGATCCTGCAGCAGCAAAGTGGCCCAGGGATGGAGAAAGGACTGGGCTGGTGCTCTCTGTTGGGGAAGAAGGGTCTGACTGCCCACAAAGCAGCAGTAGGAACGTGGGCATTGATTTTTGCCAGCTGCCACGTGGAGAAGGGGCTGGGACAGAAATTACATGGGCTGGATGGTGGCAGATGTTGAGGCCTTGGGACAAGCCCTTGTGACCTGCCAGGGTCTTCCAGTGCTGTCCTGACATCAGGAAGAGGGCCAAGATCCCTGCAGATGGAGCCACTGAAGAAAGAACAAAAGTAACAAATGCAAACCGTGCCTATCTCACACCACTCCTCCAGAGAGGTCCTGCCAGGGAGGCACAGCGGTGTCAGCAATTGCTTGCAGGTGGTGGCCGAGCTGAGTGAGAAGCAGGAGCAGTGCAGGGGAAGGATGGAAGAGACAAGGGTGGGGATAAAGGGGAGAGAAGTGGCAGAGAGCTTTCACACAGCTGGGCTGGGAGAGGGCTGGTTTCACACTGGAAGGCCTGGCAGCAGGGACTTGCCCAGTGGCACTGGGGAGCACAATCCCCAAGGAAGCTCTGTCTGCTCTGTTGGGTTCCAGAAATGAGAGGTCCCTGGTCACCAAGGGAGGAGAAGCTGGAACACAAGCCATGCATGGTTCTGAGCCTGTTTGCAGCTTGTAGCTATAGGCTGTGACAAAGATCATATCTTTAAGACATGCTGGGGTTGCACACAGCATTATTACATGGACATTCTCTGTAACACCCCAAAAGCACCTCAGCTTTCCTTTCCAGTGCCAAAGTGGGTCTGGGATGTTCTCCATTACACTTTGTGGGCATTGCAAGTTTCCTAAGAAAATATTTCCAGATACATCAAAGTGGTGTGTGATGCCGCAAGCCACTACCAACATAGTGCATTTGAGGCACCACACTGGCTGCTGCATAGGTAAAAAGCAAACGTTGAGCCCACTGAATGCCAAACGACTCCTGAACGTCCTGGAGCTGCTTGAGTTTGGCTTCCGAGTCTTTCTGCTTTCTGAAGTTGCACTTGTGAGACTCTCTTCTTCCCTCTAGCGTCCATTCCGGGGCATTCCTCTTGCTCTTCAAACCCAGCAAAAGCGGCGCTTGTCTGGATGCATTTGCATTCAGTCCGTTCCTCAGGCACAGGTTTTATATCTATAAACGATACTATAACTCTCCACCCAGTAATCCGACGTTTTCTTTTTCTGCTTTACGCTGTTCCATGCAGGAGGATCCTGTTGCAAGGCCGTTGTCTCCTGGCAGCTTAAAAATTTATCTCAATTACTACTTTAATTTTAGCACAATCACTGAACTCCAGTTGGGGATGCACAGCCACGAGGTTTCTGATAGCAGTGTGCAGAGGACGCCTTGTTGAGGGATGGGTCAGAGCGAGCCCCTGCACTTGTTGCCTGTGTAAGACCATGCTCCAACTCAGATCACATAATTTCACCTTGGGCTGTAGGAAACCAGGGCAGAGATTAGAAATTACTGCAGTGCCCCTAAGGCTGGATCAAGGCTGTCACTGAAAGGTTGTTTTGCTTCTGGTGACAGCAAGAGACCTCCAGGGTAGGATGTCTGTCACCTGGGTCACCTCCCAGCTGGCCGGTTTCCAAAAGTCCAGCCATAACCCTCCTCTTTGAGGAGAGACATCCCACTCTTCTGAGGACAGGGCAGCAGATCTGCCCTCCCACATGCACCTGCACCAGGCCAGCTCTCCACAAGCTCAGGGTCTGCTCTGGCACCTTGAATTCAGCCCAGGACAAGCTCTCCTTGGTGTCCTGCAGCTGTCCTGCCCTACCTGTGCCAAAAGCTTCCCAGACTGGCTCAAAGAGCCATGTGCACTGAGGTATGCTGCCCCAGTGCTCACATGCTGTCTCCACTCTCCAAGGCTAATCCTTTGTCTCAGCCAGGACATTTCCAGTATCTCCTGGGGTAACTTTAGAGGAACAAAACACAATGAAAACATGGCCAGGATTCTCTGGTGTAATGAGAAGGCCATTGCAGGGCATGATTCATCTCACCTGGGAACGGATGGTACCAAGTAGACATCTAAGCCATCACAAACCCTGTTTTATCAGTGGAGAGACTGGCACTACTGGACCATGAGCCATCCGACTCATCATAGCCCAGAAGTACCTGTGTTGTACTATGGGTGCAGATACTGCCCATGGCAAGGAGCCCAAGCCTGTCAGACTCTGAACAAGCCAAGGAACCATGTAGGAAATGATCCTGAGCTGGCCTTCATTTGTGTGTATTTGAAGAAGGGACACATACAACATTTTCCTTCCTGAACATCTCCTGTGTTTTCTCCTCCTTGACAGCCAAAGAAAATATCTTCTATTCATCCTTTAATGAAGATTAATTTGTTCCAAGTGCAAAGCAATCCCGGGCCTTCAATGAGAGTAATGGCCTTGGCAACAAACAAAACAGCCATGAGCCCTGGGGCTGTGCACCAACTGCCATGGGGACACTGGGCAGGGTGAGCATCCCCTTTGGCCTGTTCCTAAATGGGATGCAAAGGTGTCCACAATAGGCTGGGCTCTGCAGAGCTGGGAGGTGCAGATCCCAGTCCAAGTCTAAGCAGGAGCCACCTTTTCTTGTCAGGGCCCATTTGTCTGGGTGGGATGCTGTCCTAGACATGCTCCTCCCTTCAGGGAGAGGGATGATTCTTAGTCACTGAAATAACTGGTTGGCACACAGCTCCTTACTTCTTTCTCCCAAGTTTTTTTTTTAAATTCTGGCTGAGTGGAGCCTTTCAGTATGCAGGGCACACCAATCACTCCAGTAGGGCTGTTCATGGGACACCAGCTAAGTGATGCTGAGAGGCCTCCTGGACAGATCATGCTTTGCTGATGCTGCAGCATTGTCACTTTGGGCCAAATCCCTTTGTTCTGAGCCCAGCTCCCTGCAGGACAGCTGTTCCCAGCTAACCACCCCCTCCCTTAACAGCATGTACTGGTGAGACTAGGCTACCAGCAGAAAACTCTTCCCTGCAGTGCTGATTTATTAATAGGTGAGGGGAGCAGTTCTCACCCTTCTCTCCAGCTTACACACTAGATATCAATTTGGCAGCCAGCAGCAAATCCCATTAAGGCAGTGAGATACTTAAAGGCATCAGCAGCTCCTGGCCCATTACAAGAATGAGAGGATGAACTCTGGTAATGTACATTTGAAACTGGTCACATCCAGCTGGACGCAAGGATCCTACTGAGACAAATACTAAGAGTCTGCAGACGCAGGGATGGGAATAAGCTCATTCATTAAAGGACTTTGTCTATATTCAAGGGTAATTTCAACAGAGGAAACAGTGACAAAAAGCCCACACAATGAAACTCCTCTTTTCCCCTTTTGGGCCAAGAGAACTGAATTCACAAATAGCCCATCATTTCACAACGATAGCCTTACATTTCACAAATAGCCTTACATTTCCTAATTAACCTATTAAAGATCTGACTGGCTTTTCCATTTTCTAGATGAAAAAGGTGGAAGATGAACAAGCAGAGGGTAAGCCAGGGCAATAATTTTCCCTGTGGATCTGTTATAGCTGTCCAGACACGGCCCTGTTTATTTTCCTTGTCCTGGACACTGCAACAGACAACAGCATGGCAGCCCTGGGGAACCCTGCACCCACTAGTGGCAGAGAGAAGGCCACCAAGCCTTCTTCCCCATCAGTCTGGGCTGTGATCACAAAGTTGCTCTCTTAGCAAGCCTCTCTGCTATTCCATGCCTGACAGGCTGCCCACTCAGTTCTGGACACTAAATGCCCACAGACACAAGAGCAGGTGGCATCCAGCCTGTCTCACATGTCCATCCCTATCGATATACACCGATACATGCACCTGAGGAGGTGATGCCACCAGCTGACCCAGTGATCAATAGGTACACTGCACATCTCCTCCTGCCCCTGTGAACACATCACATCACCATGCAGCATGTGACTGCCTTGGTTAGGCCACCAGTGGGACAGAGCTGCTTAATGAGGGGTGAAGTGACTATTCTGAAAGTCACACACAGCCTGCAGCCCTGAGAGTTACCACTGGGGTGCCTGACGGGAAGGTACAACAGGAAACCCTGAGTTAAATGGTTTTGATGAGGCCCTCAGGTACTGATTTCCCACACACGAGGGCAGAGCTGTTTTTTTCTGACCATTTCTCCACATCGTCTCTGCCAGCTCAGAGAAGCTCCTTGCTCTGTGCACATACAGAGCCAAGTGGAGTTTGCTGTGGGATGAGACCACAGATGCTTTTGAGAGACTTTCCAGATCTGTACCAAGAGTTTTGTCTCTGCAGATGCTCATGTCCAGACCCAGTTTGCACACCCACTGATCTTTTTTTTTCCCCTCCACCCCTTTGAAATAAAAGATGTTGATTGAGAAGGAGGCTCTGAATAGCTGGAGAAGGCAGTCCTACCCATCATCCCCTGGTATGACCTTGAATATACAGATGGGTCACTGCTGTCAGTGTCTTCTTTCTTTTACAAGGCCAGCTTTTTGTGTGTGTGTGATGGTATGATCAGTGACACTGGCAAAAAGTCAAATTTAGGAGCCTATTTAAGGACACAGGCACTGTTGCTGGGTGAAATCCTGCCTGCATCCACAGTATTAATAAAATGACATACCACATAGTTTTAAATTATTTTTGATAGATGATTTCTGCTAGGACACAACAAAACTGGGCAAACTTGCTTCAAGCTCTAGACTGTTTTGTAAAGATAAAGTGGTGTGAGGAGCACCATGACAAAAGGAAGTTCTAGGGCTTTGTCTATTATTCTGCTTTTCTAAGTTAAGATGGCCAGCAGAAAGGAAGCATAATTCATTAACTCATCATGTAATTACTGTTTTATAAAGTGATTTAAAAAATGTAATCTAACATAGTAATTTAAAATGGAAAAAATGTGATGACGCTTGGTTTCAGACTACAACATCAATAAAGTTTAAGGCACAGTCATTTGGAACAGCATCTCACAGACTGCAGTCACTAAAACAGATGTTTTGAATCTTATGTGAACATGAAGCAAATGCCCTGTTGAAAAAGAAAGAGATTATTCCCTTACTTCCCTGCTTTGCTGCATCATCACTTAAAATTATCAAATTATAATAAATTGGAAAGTCTATTTGATCTGAAAATGCTAGAAATGGGATGGAGGTGAAAGGCACATGCAGAGAATGCTCTGACACCTGGTGATAGAAGTCAGCTCTGCTAGAGAAATTCTGGAATGCAATGCCTATTCAGAGGTAGTGAGACAAATCATTCCTGGTAGCTATGGAGCAAAACCAAACATGTTAATATTGGGATAAGCCACTTGTTCAGCATTTGCTCCCATAACAATGCATCCTACAAGAATTTCCAATGCCTGTGAATAGGGTGATCTCCTGTGGGGGCATAAACTCTGAAACCACCCAGCCCTCCTGGGCTCTTCCTCAGGCAATGCACCCCTCCCTTAGAACCTGCTCTGGTCAACACTTCCTCTCAAGCCCTTGGTTTTGGCCCTCACAAGTTAAACATCCAGGACTGCAAAAGCCACATTGCTGGCTGCTGGTAGGTCACCTCCTCCAGCCCACTCCACAGACAGCAGGCTTCATGTTTTGCTTTATTTGGTGTCCCTGCCTGACTCACAGAGCTGGGCATGGTGAGGATGAGAGGAAGTATGATAGGATTTGTTCTGTTTTAGTGCATATAGGTTGCAAAAATAACCACATTTTTCTGTAAAAAGAAGTTCATTAGCTCATTGGTTGATCAGTGGTTGCTCTTAAAATATTTCTGGACCAGCTGTATCCTGAATTGAGGCAAATCATGTTACTTGTTTGAACTGCTATGTGTTTAGCTTGCAGAAGAAGCTGCAGGATAGCATTGATCCTTCATGGCCGCACTTCATGTGTACATGGCTCCAACACACGCTGGCAACTGAGTATCTTCTAGGACTGAGGACTTCTGTTCTGAGATGCTTTTGTGGCAGTGAATTTGTCTGGCAGTGACTGCAGAATGGACCTGGCAGTCAAGGGCCAAGCAGAATTCATCGGCCTAAACCTCTGTGAGGCTTTTGTGGATGAGTAGACAGCTGGATGCTTGTGGTTGATCTCTTTAGAAGGGCTCTCATCCATGATGGGCCTGAGGAAAAGAGGAAAACTCTGTGGTGAGACTGCACTCCAGATTTAAATATCTGCATTCTCCTCACCATCTCTGAAAACTGAACCAAAAGCTGCCAGGCCTGGGAGAAGCCCCAGGCACATGAGCTTCCCACACAAGGCACATGCTCTCTGCCTATGCTGACTCCAAAGTGACTACATTAACTCAAACCCAAGCTGTCATGTCACAGGTCCTCAGTTGTATTTCTTCAAAGAAGCAACAACATGGTGCTAAATTTACAGCAAACATGTTCAAAAATAAACATGTTTTGGTGCTTGTGACACTTCTCTAATGCCTACTTTATTTTCCAGAGCTCATTCTAACATAGATTTGTGTCAGGGAAAAAAACCCAAGTGAGATGTCAGGAACCCTTCCTGGAGTGTACTGGAGGAGAGTTTTGAACAAGTACCACAAGATCTTTGCAACAGACATAGCATTGGCTCTGAGTGGGAATCGTGAGAATGGAGCAGTAAGAACACAGTGAAATTCTGGGCTATTATTCAAGAAAATACAAAATTTACAATACTCAAGCTGTAAGAAACATGGTAAAATGTTTCATTAGCTTTAGACAGTCAAAGGTAAATGTCAGTACAAATAAAAGGAATTATTTTTACAGAAGAAACAGGAGACCTGAGAGACAACAGAAAAATCTGCCTTTTCCTGCTGTGAAGTCCTGTCCATTTTCCCCAGATGCATTCCAGTGCCCATACCTGATCCTTGATGACCCAACAGCTCCTGGCCCTGGAATGGGCCTTTGCTGGCTGGTGCAGCCCACAGGCTGGAGCTGCCTTTGGGATCCAGAGGCAGCCAGTGTGCTGTGCAGGCCCTGGAGAGCAGATTTTTTGTCCAGAGGCCGGGCTGAATTCTCTTGATGAGCCTTGGACTGGCATTGCTGTGTACACTGCCTGTCCTCTTTTTGGCTGGGTATTTTAAGGCCCCTGTGGTTCCTTGTTTTCCAGAGTCTTGCTGCAACATTCACTGTGGAGGCAGGTGAAGGGTTTTTTGGAGGGGATGGAATTAGGTAACGTTTTGTGTTGGAGAACACTGCACCCTCCTGAGCCTGTGACAAACCTGAAACAGAGTGGAAAGCACAGTGATTTACCAGTTCATATGACTGCAAATGACTAACCCAGGGAGTGAATGGTTTTGGAGGTGCTGTGTGATGGAGCTGGGTGGGCAGATGTTGGCCATGTTGAATGGCTTCCTCTGACAGTGGGTTTGGGTTCACTGGCAGCCTCCCTGCCAGCACTGCTGGTGAGGTGCCAAGCATGGAACAGCTCACAGGCAGTGAACACACGAGTTCACCTGCCCTCCTGTTCTCAGGCAGGATCCCACCTGCATCATCCCCTGCCAGTGCTTGCACTGACTTGTTCTAAATACCTCAGGACTCCTTCCAGTGATCTGAAGAGCAAGGCAGAGGAATAATCACAGATGAGTGGATCCACTTTTTAAATCAGGTGCAGAGATTATGGAATCTGATAAAAAGTGCCTGACTGCTGGGGAAAATACTGCATTGCATGCAGGGCTACTTTCTAGCTGTTTGTGTTTCAGCCATGTAATTCTCTCCATGTAATATGTGCAACACACAAAGAAAAAAAAAACCACTTGTTGCTGACTTATAAATATAACCAGCATGCACACATGCTTAGAACCATTCTAAATATAGCAGAGATCTGATTGCTCTTGCCTATTGAAAGAACCAACCACTCTATAAATAGCAGAGATCCAATTGCTCTTGTCTATTAAAAGAACCAACTGTACCTAAGTGCCTGATGTGCAGGGTCCAGGGCAGAAACATAATCTAAAGAATGTGCAACCAAAACTGAGGCCCAGAAAGTTCATCTCTGTGGCTCCCAATTGATGGGGATGTATTTTACTGCCTAGGTAAAGCTGATAAAAAGTTTTCATGGAACAGTTTGTGTCATACTATATGCTTTTTAAATGTCTAAACTTCGTATTTGTTTTTAAGTATAGCCACTCTGAGAGATTGGTATGTCTGACTCAAGAGCCTGAAATAACATTCAATGCCTTCCAAAAAATGCAGTTTATATGGATCTGATGCTGCAAATATTTTTATGAGTGGCTTTGCTCAGATGACTTGCCCTTTTCTGGTCAGAAGGATTGCTTCCAGCAACAAGGTTTTCTGTGAGAAACTCACACTGGATTGGACACACTTCTGTGTGTGATTAGGATCCTAGTTCGTCCCCCCTGCCACCACCTTAGACTATTCTAGATTTCAAACCACTTCATCATCCAGCAGATTTAGTTAGAGGATGGACAGATCCATGCCCACAGTGCTACAGGGTATGACACTGTGAGGTATAGGTACACTGTGAGATGTTTGTGATGTTGTCTTGTCAATCTACAAAGATGATGAGATCATCATACTCAATGTAAAGAAATCATATAAAATCTGTAAAATATCAGATTAACTCTAAAGAGACCATGAGATCATAATCTAAGACTTCTGTGGTCACTGGACAATAGGCCACTCCTTTAGATTTTTCCAAACAGCTTGTATTCTTGTCAGGGAGATACTGTTTCTAGCACTGTTAATACACATAGAGGCTTTGAATAATTTAATGATATTTCCATTTTTTTTTCAAAATGGTCTATTTTTTTTCTAAATTTTAGTAGATCCATTTTTTGCCCTTGAAAGAAGTGTAAAATGAAAACTCAAGTGCTTTTACTTATGGAAAAAAAAAGAGGTTTTTTAAATTAACAATAGAAAAAACATTGACATTTTAATTATGTATGGTCCTCTATTTGATATGTGTTTGAAATAACCATTATTAATGTTTTTAATACTCTTAAGGACAACATCCAACAAGTAGTGAAGAGTGGGAATTCTGCTTTCATTCATGTGAATGCAATTTCAGAGAAGCCTTTGGCTTTATTCCTGAGTAGAAGAGCATGTTCCATTTTTAAACCTTTTATTGAATACATCCTTTTGCTTGCATATCTTTCCAGAATTCCCAGTTGCTCAGTTAAACCTTAATCATTAGCTCAATCATTATTTACATCAGTGCCAGCTGAGTTCAAATACAGCTCAGTAGGAATGACAATATTTTAGACTCACCTGGCACTGTCATAAATTAATGACACAAGGTAAAAGACAGAGACATGTCCTTCTACTAGACTTGATGCTCAGCTAGTGTGAGATCACCTTTGCTCCTCTTAATTCCACATATTAATGATGAAATATATCAACTGATGGTCAACACAGCTGGCCACAATGTCCTGCTTAAAAACTGGAATGGATTGCTTAAGGTCTGGCTCTGCAATGGCATTTTCCAATTGCTGCTCTAGAGCACAGATCTCATAAAACACTGGGGTTACCAATGCACCTATCTACACACAGCACGCGTTACTGCCCAATGCTAACCCTTCCCCAGGGGTTTAAGTCCAGTACCTGAGGAGGAGTGGGAAGAAAGGTCAAATGAAATCCTTTCAATGAGGTCCTCATCACAGCCTTCTCTCAACTCATCTTCTGAGCTGTCAGTCAGGCTCCAGTCTTTACCCTCATTCACCTTCAGAGCTTGGCTGGTTTGTTCTTGCTGACCTGTTTGCAGGCACCTGGACAACATCAAGTATCACACCTTTAATAAGCCTTTGAGTGTGTTTATGCAGCTGGTCAAGTGCAGCTTGGCATGGCCACTTAGGCAAACACCTAGGCAGTGAATTTAGTTACTCACTGTTACTTCACACCTTCCGGGAGGTATGAAAAATCATTTTAATTGGATCAGCCATCTAAGATGCCTGTGTCTGATTATCTCAAGCATCTTAATCAGGTGAAGTGGGGCAGATTTTACTACCCAGTGAGGTAAGCTCACTGAGAAATAAAACCATTTTTACTTCCAAAATAACCATTACCTGTCTGTGAGATCTGTGAGATCTCAGCAAAGTGGTATTTGTCTTTCAGCCTCTTGTTTGCTTAGGCCAATATGCTGCTTGCAGAAATGCTCATCCCCTTTCAGCTCTTTTATTGTCTGAAGGTAGACACCGTCAGGGCCAAGAATGACTCACCAGTTATGAAAAGTCATTTCCTTGCCCTTGCTAAGGAAGTGAGCCCATCCTGCCTGTGCTCCAGAGAGAAGGAAGAGGATTCTTCTTCCTTGCCATCCCGCAGATGCTCCAGGCGGGAGGATGGCCGCCCAAAGCAGGGACAGGAAGGCAGGAGGCCGAGACTATCCCTGGAAACCGCCACCAGGTGGCCAAAGCGCTGGTTTTATTTTTGCAGCACAAAATGAAAGCACAGTTTATTGCACAGCAAGATTTTCCCGGCGGTCTCACCCCTTGTGCTGCTCCATCCATGCTCCCAGCTCAGGGGACACTTTTTCCTGGTGCAGCTCTCCTCCTCCTCCAGAGCCACAAAGGTTTTCTATCTTCAGACCAGACGGTTTCAAAGGGTTCACAGCAGGTGGCTGTTGAAATGCCAGATGTTATCTGGATATCCCTGGGAACTCTTCCCAGCACCGTTTCTAGATTTTAACATGCATCAAAGCCCATTGTTGATTTTGAGTTTTTAGATAATCCCTCATGATTTTCTAACTCCTCAGTTTTAAGAAGTCCCACTCCCCAGTCATGTATTGTTACAGCCTGAGGAACCCAGGGTAGCAGTTACAAAATTGTTTATTTATATTTCACTGGATATAAACCTATAGCACCTATACCAATAAGCATATTAAGACTAGTACCACAGAAACTGCATCACTCAGTATATGACCACAGTTCAATTCCACATCCCAGTTTTTAGCACACAATAATTCACTAAAATGTTCAAATTTGCTTCAGAAAAGCTTCCTATGCTGAGGCAGTAGCAGCAGAACAACAAGGGCAGAACATATTTTTTCCCTGCAGTTCTTTAACATTTGTTGTCAGCATTAAGTCCGTGTCCTGTGCATCTCCCTGATTTAGCCCAGCCTGTTTAAATCTACTCATGTTCAGCTGTGCTGTGTTGAAACTCAGGGCCCACAAAAGCTGACCATGACAAGCCAGCCTGCTCCCCTTTACTCACATGGGTATCCTCTCACTGAATTACTGCTGAAATGAGCAGACTGACCTGTAGGGCAGGGGTACCACCCCACTGCCAAGAGGCTTTGTGTTTGTTTAGGTAACAAACTTTGGCTTTGTGTTTGTTTAGGTAATGGGAATGACCTCGCAGAATTAGCACGCTGATTGTTTACACCAACATCAAAGAAACACTGCTGAAAAAAGTCTTTTTCTTAATAGCTGTTGTAGAAATACCATCAAATTTTGCAATCCTGCCTTGTACTTTGCTCATTGCAGGAGGATAGCAAGTCTGCCCCCAGCAGCTGATATGTGATTTTCACGTGTTCCCTTGCAGCTGATGGTCCACTGCTGCTAACACATGGGCACATGCAACACCATGGCAGGAGACCCTCTGCCCTCCTCAAAGGCAACTGCATGTTGGGGGTTCTTGGGCTACAGAAGAGACTCAGCTGCTACAAGCCACAGTGGGAGTTCAGTTTATCCCAGGAGTTATGGGGGTCACCATGCAGGAATATGGAGTATACAAGAAAAACATACACCTAGCTTTTGCCTCCTCACATGGAGGGCCTTGGCGGGGTTCCCACATATAACTTGACGGAATCCTAAGAAAAACAGGAAAAAAGAAAACATTTTACTCCAGCATTTAACAAATGGTGCCGTTGTTGAAGCCAGTCAATATAATTTCCCACAGACAGGAAGTTGTAATATTTAATGGTGTGGGTTCACAGTACCAGCTGGCATGGCCTGACCCTGCTGCTAAGATGCAGTTTTCTCTGCCTCCACCAGGATCTGTCTTCTTCTGCACCTGCCCTGCCTCCTTAGTTGTGCTGGTGCAAATATTTGTGTGGACACATGGTCAGTCAGATCAGGGAACAAATTCAGATTAAAAAAAATATATTTTGGGAGGGGTTTTTGTTTGTTCTGCTGTATTATTTTTCAGCTGGATCTTGATCAAAATCAGGTTAACAAGATAAGGCAGCAAAGGGTCAGAAGAAGCAGTGAACATTGGGTGAAACTGTCTCTATCAGTAGTGTTAGCTGCCTAAAAGTGTGTGTAAAATTACAGTCTCATTCCCTGACAAGCTGTACTTGGTCTCCATGTGCATTTCCAAATGTGCACTCAGCTGTTGACTCTGCATTGCTTCATCTAATCCATCATGCTGAGTCCTACCTATAGGCAGGGAACTGAGGAGAGAGTGGCATCTGAGAAAAGTAGCCCACAAAGCAGCCTGGAAACAAATGCCATCTTCCTATCTAATCTGCAGTCCATGGGCTGGTGGAGTTACACTGTTAAGGTGTTTCCAGGAGTCAGGGAAGGATGGGTGGCATTTCCAAGTGACTAGGGCAGGAAGGGCAACGGTAGGCCTGTGTTTTGGGCTAGCCTGTAGATCAGGATGGGAAGTCTAGGAACTGACTCCTTTTACTGAGGGACCAACCTCTGG
This sequence comes from Illadopsis cleaveri, assembly GCA_013399915.1. Classification (NCBI taxonomy): domain Eukaryota; kingdom Metazoa; phylum Chordata; class Aves; order Passeriformes; family Timaliidae; genus Illadopsis; species Illadopsis cleaveri. The sequence continues at coordinate 176,470 of VXBB01006965.1, forward strand.
AAACCCAAAACAAAGAGCTCGATGACAGCAGCGATGCTGCTGCAGTATGAGGCTGCAGTACACACAGTCTGAGCACATGATCCAGTGGGGAGTGAATGTGCATCACCACACCTCTCTAGAGGACTCCCTTGGACCACGTTCCCACAGCTGAACAGGATGAGCTTGATGTTACTCAAGCAGGACAGCTGGGATGAGGTCTGAAAGGCAGCACCAGCAGAGTAGCAGCACTGCAGTGTGGGGCTGTGAAAAGGGACAGCAGCACACGGTGCATGGGGGCAGGGGACTGAGGAGTGGGCAGCACAGGTCACTTGCACTTTCTGCTGCAGGGGGAAATAAAGGAAAGCCTACACTAGAGCGGGTGAGTCTCATGGAAGACAACATATGCTGAACCTGATCAGCAGTGACATGGGTGGGTGGTATTCAAAGCACCCAGGCTTTCATCAGTAATAACATTCAGAAAGAGGTGGAGGTGTGGGAAAGAACAGGATTAAAAAAACATACATTACCATGTGTCAAATCACTGGAGTTGTCTTCTGTGAACAGCTGATGAGGAAAAACAGCGGGATCTGGAAGAGGACAGCTACTGGACAAGGGGCTGGCATCACTACACATTCCTACATTAACAGAACACTGTGCATTTCCAGGGCTGGAAGTTGTTGGGGGTTTTGGGCTGCATCCAGACTGCTTTGCTACTTCCCCAAGATACGGATCTAGAAGAGAGATTTCATTAATGTAAGCACAGTTGTGCAAAGCTCCAAAACACACCATCACTTGCCAATATGGGGACTGCTGCTGCACACCTGGAGCTAGAGGGGACAGAAAAATATGTAACTGCAGCTACAAGACACATGCTGGAATGGGTCCAGCACAGAGACAGAGGTCTTCCAGTGCTGCACAGTCATGGCAGAATCTGGGGATCCCTAACTAAACTGATATGCCTTCCCACCCTTCTTCTTCTCCTGGGCACCAGAGACAGACTGCTGAGGTTGTGGGTCAGGAACTGCTCTGTGCTCACCACCCCCCTTGGACTGTCTCACAGGTGAGCCTGGACACATCCAGGGCTCTGCTACTTTCCCTGCCTGCATGCCCAGGATAAGGGTAAACTGACTCCCATTTGCTGCCCACCTGCCCACAGGGGAACCATTCCAGACTTGCTGCAGGCACAGCCTAGACCCCAGTCTTAAAATACGTTGCTTAAATGCCCTGGCACAATTCAGATGGTGATGGACACCTTACCAGAGCTAGCAGTCAAACAGGGAAACTGTACCAGGCATTACAGAAATCTGGGAATGGCAGTGATAGAGTTTTCCAGTACTGCCTCAGAGACAGATAGTTCTCTACCATAGAAAGAAAGGTGAAAACTGTTTTTGTAATGCTACAGGACAGGAAGGATTATACAAAATCTAGCAAAGGCAGACAGAGCCTTGTCCTCTTACCTGCCCAACTGCTGGCTGTCCTGGGAGCACAGCACAGCTCTTAGAGCAACATATGCAGCCAATAACCCATGGGAGAGAGAATTTCATTTCACTGCCCAGATGACTAATGTGCTTTTTAAAGTGCTGAGCATCTCCCAGCTCCAAAGTGAGGCATCAGCTCTGTGATAATATGGCCATTTCCTTAAGAGCTGAGTGTTGGGGACCTTTAATATATCTTGGTTACAGCTGTTAATATGAACCCATGACATACACATCATGTGAAAAGTACCCAAATCAACATTGCTACTGGAAAGAAAAAAGCACTGGGATGTCTGAACCTGACTGTATGAACTTACTGGTTTATGGCTGCCAGCAAGAATATAAGTCTGGTTACACCAGGAAATCACATAAATTCAAAATTTTGTGCTCTGCCCCTACTGCTTCTGTCAGCAAACTTTGTTAACTAGTTTTCTGAACCTCAGTTGATGATGCCAAAGCACGATCACTGAGGGATCAGATTTTAATGGATTTTTTCCCTACCATGACTACTATTACAACTAATGATTTGGACCCATAGGGATTCAATAAATGACAAATGTATGTACTTATTCCAAAAGAAACTAAATTTTTAATGGAGTACAGTTGGCAGGCAAACCACAACCTGGGGAGGGGGCTGGGAAGCCAACTGCATTGCCCACACTAAAGGGAAGCAACATGATCAGTTATAGGAAATACTTTGCAATATTTAATAGTATGTGGTAAAGTGCATGTAGCATGACATGTAAAAGCATGGACATCTGAACTACTACCCAGCTGCAGGAAAGGGGACAACAGATTTGCAAACTATTTATTCTCTACTAATGAATGTAAAGAATTTAATCATAGTAACAAAGAAAGTGGAACAGATTTCTTACAAGACCACGCAATCTTCCTTGTATGCTGCTACATTGAAGGGTGGTGACCAGATTGCCTTTCCCATTTTTAAACTGGAATAGGAAATCCTACTACATCCATGCTACATGGGATTGACTGTTACCATGGAAAGAGCTGTGAACAGCTGTTGTTGAAACATTCCTTTCCAAGCTTTGCTTCTTCCCATCATGCAGAACAAGCCCTAAGTACAGACTCCCAGCTACTGCTGTATTTACTTGATGCTCTAGAAGTTGTCTGCATTTTTTGATCTTCATGCCCAGCTTAGGACAACTTCCATTTAAATCTGCACTGTTATCTGCTGAATTCCAGCTTTCTTACTTCCCAGGTGAAGAAGAAAACATCCTTTGTCCCTTCGCTATAAGTAAAGATTGGCTTTAAAGAGGTCGGCTTGCTCTTCATCTTTCTTTTTTTACACATCATAACTTGAAAAATGAACCCCAACAGGAAACCTGTCATACCTAACCATGAAATGTCTTTGGCTAAACCACCTTCCTTGATGGATTCCTTGATGACTAGAGAATCCTCATGCATCTTCTTGGAAGGAAGGAGAGCAGTCTGGCTTGTTGGTATTCTGTCCAAATACTTCAAGTGGGGAATGAGTTTTTTTACTTCTGCTCTGTAATTATAGTCTGGGTCCTGGAGAAATTGAGAAAGTGGTCAGTTTATTTAACAGTCTGTGGACTTCCAGTAGCACAGTACTGTTTAATTTGTATGGCCACCATATAATTTGAAATGCTCCTCACATAATTTCTACTTGAATTGATCATGAAAGTGTCCTGAGGACTGCAAAGACACGGCCTTCACCCAAAGGCCCCTTTGTTGTTTACCCACTGATGATTTTGCCATTTGTCTTTGTTATATTATGTGTAATGTGCAAAAGCATACAAGGCCACTGATAACCACGGAAAGCCTGGGCACCCTCAGCATTCAGCCAATCCGTCTCCCTGCTTTTGTGATTCTCTTGTGTTTGCATCAATACTCAGGTGATAGAAAAACTTGAAAACAAATAATGAGTGTTGCTACACCTGCTGATGGAGAAAGAGCACTTCCATGGATTGTGTTTTTAGGCACACAGTAAAAAAACCTATAAAGCAAGAGTGCACTGATAGTGGCAGAATACAAATGGACAGCTACCCACCAATCAATTGCTTCACCCAGGCAAATCTTATACTTTTCAGGACATTGCCCAAATATTAGAAACCTCACGAAGTCAAGTCCTCATTCAATGCAGATTGGTCACAAACAGAAATCTTTCTGTGGGACCTGGCTGGCTGGATGCTCCCTCCCTCTGCACAATGCAGCACTGACATCAGCAGAGGGAACTCACCAAATAAACTGTGTTAGTTGTAGTTAAGAGGCTGACACTAGTTTTCTCAAACTAAATCTTTAATCTTAATTTAAAAAATAAGTGAACCATTCTCTGCTACAGCCAATTCCCAGCCATGTCCTGTTGGAGAGAAGAATCATGTTATGCTCATGTTACATTACAGCAACAGAGGCTGCAGAATTTATCATCAAGTTGTTGCTCTTGGTATAGATAACAGGGCAAGATGAGCTCATCTGAAAATCAAATTACAGGGAGCAGACAGGCCATCTGAAGAAAGAGCAGTAAATTTAGCTGGACCATTCTGTAGATTAAAAATAAATAAATAGGAGAGCTTTTACAGACCTTTAGCAAGGGCCAGACTACAAGAAGGAGCTTGAGGAATTAGAGCTGGCCATCAAGGGCACACCAAAGTAAGCCCACATCTACTGTTTTCTATATGGCTTTTCTATACACCAAAAAAGAGCAAACATCCATTGAAATCAAGAAAGCAACAAAGTCCATGGAGAAGCTCTCAGCAGCCAAGGGCAGGACCCACTTTGTAATCAACTGAGAGCAAAGCATCTTCCCAACACAGATGCTGGGTGGGAGACTATAGTCAACTCAGTCTGCCTCTGCTAGAGCTCTGTGTAAAATACACCATTGTTCTGATTCCCCAGACAAATTCACATCTGTGACCAACAAAGACCACTGAAGCCCCCCCCAGATATTCCTCTGTGGATACCTGGAACTTGGACTGTAGATAAGATAAAGGTGGTACCATTGTCTGGGTCTTATCTCAGACTTAGAGGGATGTTAACAAAGCTGGAAAGGTGGTATCACTGATAATAGAAAGAAAAAAACACAGAATTTACAGGCCACAAGGAAAGACAAATCAGCAACTCTGCTGAAATCGGTTCCCACTGGGTAAAAGGTAATTCTAACAGGGGAAGATCGTGATCACTGGCTCAAAAGAAAAGGAAGACTAAGTATGTGGACTAATTAGCGTTAGAGGCAAGAGATAATCATTTAACGAATACCATAAGAGAACTGTGTAGCCAATGACAATTAATTCCTTTGTTTGCCAAAATGTAAATGAAAAGTGTTGAATGACCTTGAGACCCTACCACCAAGAAGCCCAGGCTGAAGAACGATCAACAGGGATGCCACTGGATCCATGGGTGGTGACAACATTCTTCTCTCTCCTCTCCTTTCTATTTCTTTTTATTTCTCTACCTCACATATACTGTTAAATAAAATCTGTATCACTGACTTTGGCATAAGGTTTGCACCGTAATTCAGGCAGAGGCATCTCTCACCAATCAGATCTTAGCACCTATTTGCACAGGAGTAGAGACAGCCATTCTGCATGAAGAAGAGCAGGAGGGCACACCACAACATACTACTGCTCTTCGTACTTCTATTATGAGACAACATGCAGAGTAACCCAAGGACTGATTTCCTCACCTAAACAAGCCAAAGGAAATCTGACATTTCTCCATTACAAGTACACTTAAGGACTAAAGAAGCCAAATCCTCCAAAAATCCCACTTTCATTGAAGAGGAATAACAAGGGAGTAGAATCAGACCTTCTGTGTTGTTAGGATACACTGCATCATTTCTGTAGTAGGAAGCTATGAAAGGAAGTGTCAGTAGCTGTATTTATCTCCATGGGAGTAGAAAGAGTAAGCAGGCATGCCTTGTCCATCACAAGCAGGCAGTGCTTCCTTACTGCAGGAATATGTTTTTCCTCTCATGATTGCATTTTCCATAAGGGAGAAATGTACCAAAATGGAGAAATCATTTTAGTTACAAGCAGTTACAATGTGGTTCCTTAAGGATAATTCCACCAGTTCAAAGTAGAAAGGCAAGTATATTTTCTTTTGAATTCCAGAGAGGAAAATGATGATAGCTAAAGAACTACCTTCCATGGCCCCTTTTACAGAACAATAAGATCAAGCCAGTTATTACAGCTGAAAAATGCTATTAACTCATATATTTAAGAAGTGCCAAGATTTAAAACATATGTCTATTGCATGATTGAGTTTTAGTGTTAGCACCTGCTTTCAAGTCTAAGTCCAGGAAAAATATCAAACCCAACCTTTTAGACAAATTAACAGCATCAGCATGACTTCTTTAAAATACACAGGAAAGCTATGGAATATGTTGCAGTGGGATAACAGCATCAGCTCTCATTTTGGACCTGCATTATCAGCTGTTTATAGTGCCATTGGGAATTGCACCATCCTTAGTGAGACCTGTGTTTTACATAACTCTGTGTGTGTCCACAGGCCTTCCAAAAGACCTGGATGGCAATATGTTGGTCTTTTGATATCCCAACAATGCTTTTTTATGAAGCAGGACAAAGTGAAAGAGAGTAATAAAGCTCTAAGGCTGTTCATGTAGAATTAGATCTCCTTTGCTTTGCTTGTTGAGTGTCCTGAAACCCAAATCAGATCATGTATGACTGTGTTCTTATCTTTGTGACACAGAGGCTCTTTCATGCCTTCAACAAAATTCCTCAGCAGAAATTATTCTATCATTTTAGTACATAAGGAGTGAATCACTGTATTTTGTATCTTCAGCTTTTTCTGAAGGTCTTTTTGGTCATTTGATTTTAACCTTTCAGGGCTAAGGGTAACAAGCATTTCCAACATTATAGCTTTTCATAGTTACCTCAAGCACTGTTTTTCTGAGGGCTCAACTTCTGAGCATGGTGGTATTGGAGAACTTGCTTTTGGACTGGAGAGCCTCCAAAAGAAATGCAAAACCCTCAAAAAATGGGTATCTCACCACAGAATCACATGGTTGGGATTGTAAATGACTTCTTAAGATCACCTAATCCAGCCCCTCTGCTAAAGCAGATTCACCTGGAGCAGGTTGCATAGGCTCACATCCAGATAGGTTTTGAGTATCTCCAGGGGAGGAGGCTCCACAACCTCTCTGGTATGCCTGTTCTAGTGCTCATACACTGAGAGAAGTTGTTTTTCCTCATATTCCTGGGAAACTGGCCCGAGTCTTTACTAGCAGTCTTGTATTTCACTTGGGGTCATCTTGGAGACCATACTGATGAGACCACAAAATCAACAGAAATTAAAGGTGGGAAATGTATCCCATGTCATCATTAGAATGATGCAATAGGAAGATGCAGAAATGTTTCTCATTTCCAACTGACAGTTAAAAAGCACTGACAAAAAATCAACACAATACGTGCAAACCAAGTCCTCACCTCTGCAGATTCTGCATTTGCCTTTAGGCAAATAAGGTTTCCCTCCACGGTCAGGTGGCTTAGCTTGCAACAAAGTCGCAGGTACTGCATCTGGTTGATGTCCTCAATATTGTTCCCTTCCAGGTCCAAAACCTCAAGGTGATCCAGCCAGGTCAGCTGGCTCAGGTCAGAGATATTGTTATAAGCAATGTAGAGTTCCTCAGGAGAAGTAAACAAAATAAACATGTAAACCACGGCCTTGCACAAGTAACACCGAAGCTTTGCAAAATGTTTTCTAATATGTGAAATACTAAATGTCACAGAATGAAACTGGCAAGGAAGTGAACCTTTTATAAAGTGTAGCTGTTGCAGTTTTAAATAACAAGCATAATTTAGCCATATACTGCTTTCGGCCTCCTCAGGATCAGACCTGAATGTTAGAACTCATTTTAAAAAGCTATTTTGTAGCATTTTTAAACTAATTCACACAATTCAAGGCATCAAAGCAAAGACAGCCAGAAAAGCAAAGGGTGAGGAAAATGAAGACTTAAAGTAAAGAATATCAACTGAAGATAGTTCTGAGATTGTCATTTGGCAGGACACATCTATACTTACTTTTAGAGAGCTGCAGGAAGAGATCCCATCTAAATCTGAGAGTCCACACCGAACCATCCACAGGACACGAAGACGGGACAATGAGGTTCCAAGATCCCTTATAAAAAACAATTCAAGCACTATTTGAAAAAAAATGAGTGAAAAAATTCAAGACTTGCTTTCTTTTTCCTAAGACTAGACCACTGCTACTTTCTTCAAATCTCACATTGTTTACAAGAAATTCCATTAAAAATGTTCACCCTCGAAAGTGGAGAATAAAATTATACCCCTATTTACTTATCCCACTGTCATCTTTGTTCTTGTATGACAACATGTCACCCCAGCTCTGTTTGACTAAGATTATTCCAAGAGCTATATCATGGTAATTCTGCCATAAATCACAGGCAATTGCTAAGAATTAAGCAGGGTTTTCTTATGCTGGCATCACTGCTGTACTCATATAACCCAAATTAACAGATCTGAGCTGACTGCACAGTCAGTCTCACTCTGTCCCTCTTACAGAGTTACCCTCTGTTCTGATTTTGCAGTTGAATGGAATAACACTTTTGCTAAATAACATTTTTTGAATCAGCAAGTTATAATCCTTTCCATCCTATCTTCCCCACTCTTTGGGTACAGCAAAATATCAATAAGGGATCATTTATATGAACTTTAAACTTTCTGGTCATAACCCAGAAAACCACACACTGACCTGCTTGAGTTCACACATATGTAATGTTCCACTGACATTACAGTGCTGGACAATATAAAGATAACACAAAAAGGGTGGCAAATCAAACTGGGGGCTTAAGCACCTGCCATCATTGGTAACATTAAGTTGCATAAAGCCACTAGTCTAACATAAACAAAATACAATACTTTATCGAATCCCAAACCAAACAAAAGCTCAGAATTCTTGACTGTAGCCATGATATCAGAGTATCTGAATAATAAAGAACTAAACAGTGGACAATTAAATTCAAACACAGTTTATCAGGGAAGGTAGAGACTAGCATGGAGTTAACAGAAACACAGTAATGGATGAGTTGGGAGGAAGATCATCTTGTCCAATATCCATAATCAAGCTGGGCTAGTTTCTCGGGACCAAATAAAAAGCTAAAATACTTCTTAAATAGAGTTTATTGGACCTCAGAATTTTGGATTAGCTATCTCTTACAATATTCATTCTTATAATACAGAGAATAGTAAGTTTCCTTCAGAAAATTGCAGAAGATATAAGTCATGGGGGCCCTTGTAATCTTGAAATATCAAGGTAACCGTTGTACTGATGTCCTCTCTTTGTCGATGATAAGGAACAAGACCAGCTTTGCATTGCCCTCTGAAAGCCTCATGCAGCTTTGATATAGCTTTGCAGCAAGCCCCTGTAGTCAAGCTGCCTGCTTCAGGGATACTGGGCATCCAGCCAGTCCCAGAGGTCAGGAAGGAGTGCTTTTATCAGTGGTAAGTAAAAGCACTTTTAGGAATGCTTTTACTCTTATCTGTATTTTTTGTTGTTTCTCTACCATCTGAATACTTGGGAAGGGCCTTGTCAGGAGAAAGGAGCCTGCGTAAACCTGAATAAAGGATGAGTGCAAGGAAAAATATCCCCAGGTGCGTCTCTTCTGTGATGGGCCAAATACAGGGTTGAATGGAAGTTTCTAGGTGAAACGGGGGGTTTTCACCCCTTTGCCTTCTAGGAAGTGGTATGTCCATGGGCATCATTGAGACCTATCCGACTTCATCCGTCCTCTGCCACTGTAGGGGCCACAGGCATTGGGTGACTCTATTACCCCTTCCCTGGATGCTGCCCATTTAAATAAGCTCACAATGGATACACCACACAATGTGTTTATGTAACATTTTATAGCTTTAGAGGTACAAACAGTGCGGCTTTCTGTCCATGGCCAGAACTAAGCAAAAAACCCCAAAACATCAGTCTCATTGAACATCTCTTTCCATCTAAGGCTAGTCTTCCCTTGAGGAGAAAATCCTCAATGGATATGAACCACAACACCTGTAGTGAATTCTGTGCACCCAGGAAGCTTGTCTCTAGTAACAGAAGGATAAAGAAAGCCAAATTCATATCACCACCTCCCTGGCCTTGCACAAGATCTTCCAGGGCCTTTTTACATTGTGTCTATTTTCTCAATAAAACAAAAACTGGTTCTAAGGCTTCCTTAAGGAACAGATGCCTCCCAAAGTAATATTTACAGAAAATTTATTATTAGATTTGCAAGCTGCATGCCTATAATAAGAAAGAAATTAAATTAAATTACAAAAACAGAACCTACCATCAAGCAAGGCCAACACAGCCATAAACACAAATACGGCATTAGGAATAATGTGAAGGGAATTGCACTGCTCATTTCATGACCCTCTTCAAGCACTGATGAGATTTTCAAATTTTGGAATTTTTTCAAATTTGTGGAGAATTTTCCCCTCTGTAAACCACTGAACAGAGATAAAGGGAAGTAGTCACTCTCATTTTTGTGTCATTGAAACAATGTTTCTGATAGATGCTCTGTTTATTAGGCTAGCAAAACTGAAGACAATCCTAACCTGATTACTTCACATATGGTAAAATATGGTGAATGGACTTTATTTCCATTTTTATTTTGTCTTGAATTTTTAACTGAAGGGGTTTTGCCACAGAAGGAGATTGCAGAAATATGCTTGTTCCTACTGTTTCTCTGTCAATATAAAGAATGCCAAAGCAAAACAGAGGATTGATTTCCAAGCAATTCTTACACAGGGCCCCAAGAACAAACCGTTATTCCCTCTAGTCCTTGATCACTCCATGCACTTGTGGAAGCAGTCAGAAGTCTAAGACTTACTCAGAAGTCTAAGACTCCCACAGTTAAATCCTATTTCTCTTAGCTTGTCAGAGTTTTCTGTTCCAGAGCTGACTGTGGTTAAACCCAGTGCACACAGACAGGGTCAGTCCATACTCACACTATGTGCTAGTTCATGCATGGTGCACACTCACTAGAAATTATTAGCTACCAAGTCCTTAAAGCATTCTCCTGCTGTGCACACCATCAGAAGAAGACCCTAACTGAAATGACTTCTAAAGCCTATTTACCTTACTCTTCACAATTTGTGCTACTGAGTTTAGTGTCAAATCCATTCCAGTTTCATTCATGGGTTGCAGCTCTGACTCTCCTACAGCTAACTGGAATGAGTCAGGAGTAGCACTTTCAAGGTTAATACTAATCAAAGTTGATGAGGATTTGTGTTCCAGACAAAGCAATTAGGTTGTACATCCCATGTCTTGGGTACTTGCAGAAGGCAGGACAACTGCATGTTTGCAATGCAACCCAGTGTTTGATAACAGGGTCTTGTTATTAAAAAAATGCTTAAACGGACACTTCAGAATAGAAAAAAATATGGAAGCTAATGGGAAGTGGTTTCTTACAAGGCTGAATTTGGCTGTCCCAAAGCTCATCTTTAACTCAAGAAACAAAATACTAAGAAAGCATGAACTTTGTTGCACTGTTTGGTATGACTTGGCCCAGTTTTGCTCTCTTGTTTCAGCGAATAAAGGTATCTCTTTTTCTGCCCCTCAAGGAGGGCACTCCAGCTCTCATGAAGACCAAATGACTGCCACCTCTCCTTCCCTCCTAATGTAGAGGCAGTGAGGAGAAGAGGCAAACACTTTTTCCCCTTTGGGCCCTACTGCAGAACCAAATTCCGCTTGCTAACACTGGGGTCATGCTAGCTGCTAGAGGAGCCTAAAATTCTGGATCATGCAGTCACAATTTGGCCCTGCAGATCTTTGCTCCTGCATCTGTAATGAGTCATCCCCAGTCAGAGATGTTATCACAGCAAAGTACATCTGCAAACATTTTATTCAGTAACTAACAAACTAATCTTTTGGAAGCTGCATGACTCATGCTGCAGCATCAGAGAAAATTCCCTTGTTAATTACTATAGAGATAACTGCCCTTGAGAGCATGGCTGCTGTAAGGTGAAACAGCCATGGAGCTCAAAGCAAGCTGCTCCTCACAACTGCACGCACCTGCATTTCTGAAAATTCTTCTGATATATTTTGGCTGGTAAGATGGGAACTTAAGAGCTTGCAAGAGATGGGAGTGTCACCTCTGGGACCAGCTCTACAGCATCTGGCACATCCACCTTGGAGGGGATGAGAGCCAAGTGAGGAGTTGTTTGAGCACACATGACCACCGTGGGCGTGCAAGAGTACACACAGGCGTGTTTTCATTTATGTTAAGTGCAGAGGGTGAGATCAGCCCAAACTGGAGAGATACCTCTATTGACTCCTATTGAAATGGAATTAATGGGAATCTGCAGTCTGATAATTATTTATTAGGGCAGACTATTTTAATACAATAATAAACTCTTAATAACAATTTATCAGGCTAGTAAGAGAGAAAATCCACTATAGTTATACATGCAGTGTAACAAAACATTCCCCCCAAAATAATCATTGGCCAAGGCTGAAATTAATGAGACACATGTCAGAGATGAGGATGTACTGGGCATGATATAAACATACAGAAAATTACAGCACCTATTCCAAAAATAGAAAATAGGATTGAAAAGTTTGATGGCTGAAAGGAAAAAGATGAGACACTGTACAAGGCTGGTGGCAGCACAGGAGTGCTCCAGTGATGTGCAAAAAACAAAGAGCTTTTAGAAGGAAAGAGAAGACACTTTAAAGGAAACATAGCTCCCATCAATACAATGAATAACCCCAATCCAGTGGAAAAGTGTCCTGTCCCAAGTGATGTGGAAGCTGGGAACTTTACAGGAAAGGCAAAGAATTAATTATATATCCTGCTCACCCCTGCTATGGTTCATTCAAGACAGGTTTGAGGCAGAGAGATGGAGCATGGGGTGGGGATGTGTACATCATAACCTTTGATTGTGATAAACAGAGGATTACAGCCCCTGAAGCTGCCAAACCAGAGTCCTCCTGAGTAATTACTCCACATGTGCTCCTACACACACACTTGCCTGCAAAACACGCACTGAATATCAGATCATGTTTTTAGTATCTCAAACTGCCAAGAAATCAACATAGACTCCCCTAATGTCACTTTTAACCCAAAAATTTGCATTTATAATTGATTTTGAGAAAACAATATTAATAAACTGAAGGGTTTGCCAAAATAACTGCTGCAGGGATGGGAACTCATCAGACAGCCCAGTGCTTCTGGGAGGGTCTTGGCAACACCCTCCCCACTTGTGCACAACCATTTTTTCCCATGAAATCTGATGCTCCCATCTTGTCATCACTCCCCCAGGCTGGGGAGAGAGCAGAGGGGCAATGAATAATTTGGCTCACAGCACCTAATAACATGTTTGAGAAATAATGTGTTCTTCCATTAATCCAACATACTTGTTCTTCAGGGACTGATTTGATCCATCTAAATTTTTACTGGATGAATATCAGACTTAGAGAGCCAAATCCTACTCTTGGTTTCACGACAATAAATCCTGAATAGCTCCACTGAGCTCAAGCTACCCAGTAAACACAACAGCAAAACCCTGAACATATTTGTCAGTTTGAACCCCATCATTTCTTCCTGAAGCCAGTTTGGAATCATTTACCTAGATAAAAAGCACAAAATCCATGGAACTTGCAAGCAGTATCTCAAAACACATCTGCATCTATTGAATAAATCTTCAAAAGCAACACATCTAAAATAGCCATTGATGCAGATTTTATTTATTTTAAAGATTGCTCTGAAAATGAATGCACTGGTAAATAGAGAAATTTAGATTGTAAGAGAGTGACCAAACTCCAGTCTTACAAAATAAAGAAATAAAAGAATCCCACCTCTGATCTACAGAAATCAAGTGGAATTTATCAAGCTGCACTGTGATAACATTGATATGGTCCATGTCAACACACAATGGTTTGGTTGTACAGATAATTCTGACATCTGAAACAAAAACTTTGAAAGCCTGAATGTTATTTAAATCAGTAACATATGCTCTAATAGGAAGCTTACATAAAAGTTTCATTGTGTTCTCAAATAGCTGTATTCAAAATTGTAAAACTGATTGTATGCATGTGTTCCTTGTACTTGATCAAATCCATGACACAGCCTCCGACTGCAAGAGTGCTGAGGCCACGTCCTTTTTGTCCCTGCAGTGTCCTTTTACAGCTGAACAAATGTCATGTGAATATGATGACCTGCCTTGCTTTGCAGCATTGCAGTCTTTGTTGGTTTTGTACTCACTCTTTGAAATTCAAGTAGCAATATGCTGAGAACTGTTGGCTTGGGTCTCCTCTGTCTCACATCCTACATCACCATGACACACAGGTTGCCCTCAGCATCTTACGCTCCCTTGTGCCAGAGTGAACCATGGCCCAAGGTGCAAGATAACAAGGATCATGTCTCATCTTTTGCTGCCAGAAGGCCACTTTTAGGCTGAAATACTATGGAAACGTAGCACCTAATAATCTGGTCTCATTCTGCCTTCTGAACTGTGCAAATTTTCAGCAGAAAGATCTTTTAATCCTGTTGAGACATGTTGTTGGAGACTTCAAAAACTAAGCAAAAAGCGAGTTTGCTAGGCAATTCTTAAACACATCAGAGGAGGGCTAGCTTGTTTTAGGGTGAAGAGAAAGCTTGCATTTACCAGATGTCTTCTTAAATAAAAATTTTGTCTATGAAATTCTGTTTTCATAACTCTCTTTTACATGCAAATGAAGAATTTCTGTGTGAACAAAAAGCTATTGTTGTCAAAGGTCTTTGCAATAGCATGTCTCTGTGGTCCCAAATTTTTGAGTGAACCTTAACATGAATAAGAAGCTGTTTTCAAAATGGGCTGCAGTGCTAATGCCCCTGGCAATATTTGTCCCAACAAACAAATTTCACTATTTTATTCTAGAGCTGTGGGGTTTTTTTTGGTTGGTTGCTTGTTTGTTATGTTCCAAGTTTGGAAAGATCTTGTATATTGCTTTTTTTAGCTGTGGATCTCTGCTGAACACTTCATTGACAGCCAAATGGGTGTCTGGGAGGAAATGCATGCATCTGCCTGGTGCTGCACCAGGGGTAAATGGATTAGGGAGAACATTCAAGGTGTCACACTTCATCCAGCCTGTGATTCTGTCCTTTCATCTTTGTTATGCCAAAAGGAGAGACACCTGCCACAGCTTTTGTGGGCCTGCTTAGGCAAATTACAATGATCAAGGAGCCACGTGGTTTTGGCCTGCACTTTCACTAAAGCAAAAGCCTCCAAACAAGGACAGGAACTACCTGGCTACAGCAGCCAAAACCACAGACTATCCAAGGCAGTTTGGCTGTTTTCCAGGACAGGAGCCAAGGACCACTCTGGTGGTCCTGATAAGAGTACTTGAGCTCTGCCATGGACACATCTGTGGCCATGCTTCAGCCAGAGACGCTGCATAAAAATCCTTGTTGCACTAACACCAGTGCCCACTGCTCCCTGCCTCCCCCTCCAGGGCTGGCAGCCAAGGATGGCATCTGGATACAGGAGATGACAACATATGAAAAACCCAAATCCAAGGAGATACATCTCTGGGCTATTCCTGGTTTATAACTTTTCCACTTGTCATTGTTGCTTCTCATCGCCTCGTTGAAACCACTGTAGCAACTGCAATATTACATAAAGCACTATATTACTTGCAAGAACTTTATTTTCCATGTCAGATTACACCTCATTGAAATAAAAAGTGCTTTGTGAGACCAACAGAAGAGAAGTATTTGTAAGTGGCAGTGCTGATACATACACTTCTGTAACTTGTCATACTTGTGCCTAAGGTAACCGAGATGCTTACTTCTATTAAAGTTAATACATATGAAATGTAGCTTTAATTTCAAGTGCTCTCATTTTTTGTTGCTGTCAAAAAAAAAACAAACCTAGAGCAGAATAATGGGCTTGATCAATGCTGATGGAGTCAGGAACGGCAATTCCTTAACACTCAAATATACAACACGTGTGGGAAGGATAACGTAATTTTATGTTAATTTCCTTTTGATCATTAAAACTGTTTGTCAGCTCAGTTACTGCTATAGCATTCTCACAATGAAAGAACAGTTGCTTTAACTCAGCTCCCACAATCTGAAAGGAGTAGAGATTGCCAGAATGTGGTCCTGTCGAACAAGACTTGCCCTTGACTACATTTTTTCCACCCTACTTCAGCTCCCACCCTTGGCATAAAGCTGCACCCCAGAGAAACTGTAGAAACTCAACACACCATGGCTGCATCCCACTGGGTGCACTACATCTTCCACAAGACCAAATGGATTTTCAAACAGGAAAAAGTTGAGACACAAAGTAAATAAAACTCTCACACGCACAGATCCATTGCCCCTCAGTTTAACCCCAGAGCTACTGGCAGTTCCTATAGCTTTGGCAATTGTTCATTCTCACTGTTGAAAGCTTACATATTAAAAAAAATAAAGGACAATGAAACTGTGGTTACAGAATGAATTACTTACATTGAAGAATTGAATCCCACAGTGCTTTGAAAATTTCCTGCATAAATAACTTTTCAGTCTCCCACATGTTGTGTGCCTGTTTCACAGTATGTTCCAGGTCTGAGCTTTGGCAGAGTGAGACAGATCTATTCCAAATTTGCTTTAATATAGATCTCATCCTTCAAAATCAACTCTTAAAACTTCTAATGCTTCAGGGTAAGCAGAAGGAATATTCTGTAAAAGATCCAAATCCTCTGACAGATTCAGTGGTGTTAAGACACATACCACAAAAAAAAAAAAAAAAAAAAAAAAGAGAAGNTCAGTGTATCAGAAAAAAATTGGAATTCTATATTAATTGACCACACAAAACTACAGAATTGGATCAGTTTGGAATAGCTATTCAATTTTTGTCATGGTAATGGCTATAGAGTTTCCACTGAAAAAAAATACTTGAAATATTGCAGAAGTGGGTTGATATGAAAACCTTGAGAGAAAATGTAATTTAAAATGATTCAGCCTGAATATACAATGGTGGAAATGCAGGTTCTCGAGATTCTTTACATCAGGCACATTTGTATGACACTAATGATTTGCTTCTGAGGCTGATGGCCATTTCTTCTCTGTAACTTTTTCCTTCTTTCTTTTGTTATCTGTGTATACATCTAATAAGAAAACAAAAAATAAAGAAGCTTGTAAGAAACAGATACAGGTACAACTTGGACCCGTGAATCGCTGTTGATTTCCTCCAAATTTCTTCCCTCTTTTAGTCTCTAATGTTCACTACAGATCTAGCATGACAGACTTGTCTTCATATGTCTTGGTCAACACTTCTTCCTTAAACAATAGTTTCTAGTGAGATTTTCTCTGCTTGCATTGGCCTCCAGATGTTCTTTCACAACAAGCAAACAAGATCCAGAAGAGAAGTCTGGGGGACCTCAAAGCCCATCACAGGATTACTGAGAGAGATAAGACCTTACAGATTTCGATACTGAGGGTGTTACTACAAGGCAGAGCCTCAGCATTTCCTTTACAGCACACCAGTAGTCATCCCAAATCTGGTGCAGGTGTGTTAACTGGATGTAGATCATCTTGACCTTGCTTTTGAGGCAACTGTAGCTGCAACACTGAGCAGAGTAAACCAAACCTCTCTAAATTCTTGTCTATGGTGAGATGAAACAGTAGAAAGTGGAGTGGTAGGATTGTGAGGTTGATGAAGTTCAAACCAGGAGATGCCACAAAGGGTCTTTCAAACAAACAACCTTTCATAAAACTTCTGTTAGCAAAAGTGTAGGTGGTATGCTTCATGATCAGACCTTTGTGTTCTGGCTCTTACCCCCTAAGAAGAACACATAGTGCAGCTTACTGCAAAGAGTGAAGAATGGGCATACATTACACCTGCTGCTGAAATCACAACTTCACCTCCTAAAACACAAAGGCATTTCAGTATTTATTTCTTGCAGTTATTGATCCAGCTGTTGATGCATCTGAGAGATCTGATGTAGCCTTTTAAGATCTCATGATAGAAGGATAAAATTTTGCCACACAACAAATGAGGAACATAGCTAGAGAAAAAAAAAGAAGTGTACATGTATTTTAGGGGAAAAATAGCAACAGGCCCATTGTGTGCAGCAATGTGTCTGCAGAAAATCAGAACAACTAAATCAACTCTTGTGTGGAGAATATGCTATAGAAATTAAATCATGAAACTGATTGTACACTGAAACTCTATCTATTTATTCATTTTTATTCCTCTCACTTGGCAGTTACAACTGACAAATACAACCATTAGCATGATTTCCTCTCCAACCTGATTCCTTTCCTTTTTTAAAATCAGCATTTACCTTGCATTCCAAGAACGTATTTTCCCACTGAACATAATTATTTTCAATAAAAAAATCCAAGCAAGCTGCGGAGAAACAATTCCCTTGTAGGAGAGAATCAAAACAACCTACAAACCCATTAAACTAATGCTGATTATTTTTTTATTTCCATCAAGACAATCTTTTCACAGCTGGATACCACTCAGGAAGGAGGCAGCCAGCCTGAGCTGGTTTTGTGTTATTGGTCCACAATTAAATTTCTCTAAGGATCCAGACATGTGGGACTCTGCTCTGGGAAACTGAGGGCTGAACCAGTAAGGAAACCTTGTCTGACTGTATGAGTGTGGGGTGTGCAGGGAACAAAAAGGGGCACCAAGGGGTCACTGGAGCTGCTCACTGTGAAGGGGTTTTAGTCCCAGCAGTGAAAATCTTGGGTGGTGTGAGTGTTTCTGCCAGAGTGGCTCTGGATGGTCAGACAGGAAAGCTTCCTTAACAGTCTCACTGGCAATGGGCTTATTACTGTTGCTTCCCAACCCTGTTCTTTGGTGTTTCTCACACCATGATTATAACCATTTTTTTTTCTCATCACTGGCTATAATTAATATTTAGGTGTAAATTTTCATAAGTGAATCCTGACACTGACAGCTGAAACAGAGCAGCTGCAAACTGCCTAATAGCCAGGCACATAAGTACTTATTTGCTGGCAGAAATCCATTAGTTATTACTGACATTTTTATTTATCATATCCATCCAGAGAATATAGGCAAGATCATGATACCATTAGGCAAAGCCTTATGCACCAGTCATTCAAAAGACTGTGTCTGCCCAGGATAAAACAAGCAATTGAGATGGAAAATACAGCATATTTATACAGCTAACCCAGGAGCTGAGTTGTACTTTTTTTTTTTTTTTTTTTAAGCCCTTGTTTAGCTGGGGGGGGGGAAGGACGTNAGACCTGGTTCAGCTGGAGAGGTGCAAGGCATGAGAAAATGTCCTGAAAGGAAAGGCCACTTTTTAATCAAACCCAAAGCAGAGTGCCTGTTCAGATAGTGGGCAGAGAAGGAGCACAATTACATAAATGGGCTTGTCTTACCTTGCAGGAGTTTACTGGCAGCCTTCCTGCACACATTAGCTATTACTTATTTACTTTGCTTTTTCACTAGCCATGTTCATGATGCAAAAAGTGTTGCTGTGGCCTATGATGATCCTCTGATGGTTTTTATGCCCTGCATTGTATGGCAGTCACAACATAGAAACATGATAGTGGTGTCCTAGAAGAAACCTGCAGCCATGGAACTGCTCAGATGATGAGAGCAGATCCTCTGTGCTCTGTGAGGAGAGAGATGCACTACACCATCCTCACCACCCTGCCACAGCCAGGAGACTCAAACCTGGAGCTGCAAGGGTGGGCCCTGCCTCATCATCCCCTTCCTCACAGGTACACGCTGTACCTGACAGTCTGAAATAGAAAGGAGGGGACTTTCAGCTGGGGAAGGCTTCAGAAAATGGGGTGCTGATGGTGACAACCATGCAAAGACACTGCAAGGCCACAAACTTGTTTTGGTGTCCTCTGTGCTTGCTGCAGAACGGAGCCTGAGCTCCATCTGTGCATTTGTACAGAAAAAGTTCAGCTTCCCTTGCTGAGGAATCAGCCTGTCAGATTCCCTGATATCTAAGGTCACAAAGACACATTTTCTACTTTGGGCACCTGACCTAGTGAAATTAAACCAGAGGTCTACCCAGGACAGATAAGTGGTCAAAGCAATCAGATTTCCCTAGGGCCGAAGGCAAACAGGCTGACTGTGCTTTTCTGAAAATAGTCCACTCAACTAAAAGAAGCTGTATTTCTGTCCCCAAATCTTTACTTTTTATCAATAACATGAATATCCTTAATACCATCAATGCTAAATAAAACTTGAGGTCACAGCAATTTTGCCCAGGTTTGTAATACTCCCAGGGATCTGCAGGCACTAATACAGAGAAGATTCATTAATACAGAGATTAAGATTCAATTTAAATGCTTTCCTAGCTCCTGAAAAGCATTCAAAGTACTCAAAGAATATGTTCTTAAGATAGACTTCATAGCAGCTTTAACTGCTGAAGGACTTTAAGTCCAGCTACAGAAAAGAATTAGCAGGAACACTTCCTACAGAAGCTAACCTGCATTTGAAAGTAAATGCTTTCCCCATCTGGAAATGTGAATATGAAAGTAAACAGTGATGCTCTGGGTGCTGAAATAAGGGTATGAAGGGATTCACCCTGAGCAAACCAGAGCAATGGTTCTCTGACTGCATTTGTAAGAACAACCAAGAGCAAGAGCACCCTGATTCCTCACTAAACACAGCACAAAACTGCTGTAACTCAATTACACCATCTGTTGACAAACATTTTCACCTGTAATGCAAACTGAATTGATTTTAGAAACTATTTGGGGATTTTAAATATCGTAACAGCAATGCTGATCCTTGTAGCACAAAACCCGTAGCTTTTACATGTGATACCTATGTACATGTTACTATACATCAAACACAGTAATCCAGTAATTGCAAAAGATTAGAAATGACAAGCAGAAGAAAAAAAAAGGGAAAAAAGTGGAGGGAAAAAAAATAGACAGGAAAGGAATTAGTAAAAATGACAAGGGCAAAAAGCAAAGTTAGAGGAATGATGCCCCCTTGTTCCTCCTGTTTGAGGGAAAACTATCCAGAAAATAGTTGGTGCCTAGACACACTATCAGCAGTGCATCAAATTTTGGGGTGACCAGTGTCATGGCCCAGTCTTATACAAGATGATGTAACTTGATCCAGATCCAGCAAAGCAATTGGACCAATGTTTAATTTTCAGCTTGTGAGCAATGTCACTGAAGGCAAACTTCTTGTGGCTTTAAAAACACAAGATATTATATTTCCTTAAACTTTTTTGGGGGGTAAAAGGGAGGTTTATTGCTAAGTTAAAATACCTAAAGATCCTGATTCAAGTCTCAAAAAATACTTTAAAACATTACTTTAGAGACCTTACCCTGAATTAAGAAAGAATTAGTTTGGCTCTGGTTTCTTAAAGTCATAAAATGATCAGCAAAATCTTTACTCAAATCACTTGGCTCATATTTACAGTTATTTTTTCACAGCCAAGAGGGCTCAAAACATTCCAAAATGTGAATACAGAGACTCCTGTGTTGCTAGTATTGTCTCCAGGAGCTGCTGTTGAAAAAACAAAACAAAACAAAAACCTAAAGCTTATAAAAGCATAAGAATTGTTGATTTTGAATGTACTCTGCACCTTGTTCATTTGAACCTCCTGATGATTTTACCAGACGAAGCAGACCAGGATTACCTCCCTCTTGTTCTGGGGGATGCCTCTGCAATCGTGCAAGACCAGTTAGAGAACTGCAGCAATGACATGTTAACTCTGGATGAAGAAAATCTGCTTTCCTTTCCCTATATCCTCCATATTCACTTTCCTCCCCACATTTTGCAGGCTCTGCATCTCATCTCACTTAAAATATGACAGCCCCTCTCTGTTAGAAGCACTTGCTTGAGAAGCCCTGAGAGTAGATCACTCTTCTGCTGGCCACAATGTGTAGTGCTGAATGGGAGGAAATTAACTTCAGCTGCTGAAACAGCTTCTTCTGGAAACTTACAGGAACCAGATCCCAAGATTCCCCTATCTGATTTAAAAGCCCTTTCATAGAGATATCTATCTAAACATTTTTAAACAGATCTTTTCATTCATCCCTGAATTGAGAATAAAAGCAATCTGATAAAAAAATACACAGGCTACATGCCAAAGCAGAAGTAGTAATTCATTTGCCTTGGAATATAGCTCTTTGACTGGAAGCATTTCAAAAATGAGGACCATTGCCATCACAAAAACCCCAAAAACCCCAAAAATCTCCAAATGAACAAAAAACCCAAACAGACAATCAAGGCAGATTTTATAAGGCACTCTTCAGAATAGGCTTGACTTTTCATCCTCAATTATAAGTTCATAAATATAGAAGTTCTGAGTTGCCAGCAAATGGGTGAAGGTCACCAAATAAGGACATAATGAAATTATTGTCATTTAGAAAATCAACAACACTATGAACTATTTTCTTTTCACAGTGCACTGGATTTTCCAGGGCTGCTCCCTTTAGCAAAGGGCCAGTAGAAAACCAAAAGCCAGAAACAGCAAAGAAAGAAATTTCCTTTCAACCACCAAGATCGATTATCTACAAATAAATATATCTGGATATATTTTCTTCTTGGATTAAATTAAATAGTTGATAATGGTATCCTTTCAAAGTTTCAAGTATTCAAAAGTAATGCAAGCTTTAGGAGGACTGGGAAGGACCATGAATTCACAAGTAAGGTAGCTCAAACATATTCCCCATCAAAGGAATCACAACTTCTTGAGGAACTACCAGGAAAAGCCAATATCCAAACCCACTGACCTAGCAAGCCTTGCTCTCTCATAGAAAATACAAGAACACCTTGATTCTTCACTGCCAGAACATGACTCCTTTGATTCCCATTGAACAGTGCATGGCAATGCACACCTCAGCATCTTCACAACTTAAGTTCCTATGTGAGGTTGACAGCAATAAATGCCTCAAAAAAAACCCCACTAACTAAAGTCAGGATGATAAACCTTCATTTTGATATCTACAAAGTCAATTCTTCTTCCATTTTCAAAATGAAAAAACGCAAAGTTTTAATTCCATTAACTCCATTTCATCCCGAACTCTTTAGGTAACCCTACTCAAGACAAGATGAAACAAAAATAAAGTGACAAAACACAAAGTTTCCCATCTTATTACCCACTCATGCATGCACACTGACAGCCTTTTCTTCACAATGATTCACCAGAATATGTTTTTATAACATAAAATAGAATGAAAAGAATGTCTGCTTTAAGCATCCCAAGTACCTACAAAACACTCTGTATCTTTTTTCTGCTTTTTTGTCCTTGCTCTCTTTTCAGTAAATAAAACCAATCTTCCAGTTGGTCCTTACAAGACATTTCCTATTATCTGCTGCCCTTTTTAAAATTACCACCACAATGATTCTGACCTTATGGCTGGCAAAATCTGTGGGAATTACTTTCAGTAAGAAGGAAGAACATTTTTTTCTGTCATCATCAAAAGCCTCATTTGCAAGGGTTTGGTTGAATAAAACAAAATAATAACATTTTTGGACAGAATTCAAATATCAACAAGATTAATTCAGAAATACGATTCCAAATTTTGGAGTACATGGCAGCAACCTCTAGAATGGGAGCAGCTATGTTACATTAGGTATAGCAGGTATCACTGCTGATGTGGCAGCAATGTTGCTCTAATGGGCATTAAATTGACATGATGCAGACATCCAAAACTAAAGTTCAAGTACAAGGAAGGCTGTGCTTGCATTGGATGTGCCCTTAAATGATCTGTGTTTATCAATGACAGATTGTTAAAGATGGGAATTAATAAAGCAAAGCTACTGCTGTGACTATACAGACAGAGTTCACGTCTGGGAGAGCTAACAAAATCATCTTCTTCCTTTACGTATTCCCTGACAATTGCATTTAAGTGGCACACAGAAGGAGGAGCAGGTAGCTTCTCCTGGGGCTGGAGTGCCTGGGAATCATCATAATATTGGACTTGATATCCAAGCCCAAACATATTTACATTAGAATAGATCAAATCAAAACTCAGCTTGACACCAAGCATTCCCTGCATCAAGGTCCACAAGGGTGTCAGGTCAAAGAAAACAGTTTGCCATTGAGAAATTAGAGTCTCAGAACACAGAGGTGCAAAATCCTGCTAAAATAATGAGTCAAGCAGTTTAGTTTTCCTGAACTGCATTCACATTCAGTACCAACAGAACTGATCAAAACGTGTTGACACGCTTTAAGAGTATATAGAGTTTTGATCAAACTCAAAGCCACTTCTTATATTTTTCTTTTTAATATAATATCTCTTAATATTGTCAAATCTCTTAATATTGTCAAAATTTATTTTTTTTTCACCCACTACTTACTCTTCCATTGAAATAATGGAGCAATTTCATGCTTATGACAATGGTGGGTTGCTATTAAAATAATTGCAGTAATGTAGAATCCCCAGTTTTACATGTTATGGATTAGAAGGTGAGAAAAAACAAAATTTAGATGGCAGATACTTCATCTCATCACCAGAACAAGGGAAAATAAAATCAAAGTGTAGCAACTGAAGTTCATTAGATACTTTAGAGAGACCAAGAAGAATTTATTGCCATTTCTTATGACAGAACATGTTCTCTTAACAAGAACTGGCAAGCCCACTACTTTCTGTCCCATGACTTTTGCAGATAGCCATGCAAAGCCAGAGATCAGTCCTGTTTAAAACAGGGCCTTTTATACAGCCCTTTCCTGATATGAACTGTATTTTTCCACTTTCCATTAATTAGCAAGGGTAATAGAGATATCAGCACAGGAGAGAGAAGACAGCTCTGCCTCCTCATTGTGATGGTTTTCACTTCTACCTTTCCAACCAACCAACTCCGCCCAGGTGTCTCTGGGAGAAAACGTGATGTTTTCATGCAGCTCAGAAAGCTGGGGACATGCAGGCTTCACAGCAGCTCTCATAAACCTGATCCCATTTACTTCAGTAAAGCTAAAGTGATTTTCATCAGCTGAGGAACTGGTCTGACCTGTACAGAACAGGCTACTGTGCACAGTAAAAGCCCAAAGGCTGAAACACTGAAATCCAAGCACCTAGACATAGATAAGAGGGGAATTTTTAGCTCCTTTCAAATGTGCAACAAATTTCCATGGACTTCAGCATAGCAGGAACCTCCCTGGTGGAAACTAGAGCTAATTCATTGGCACTATTGCAGCTACACTGATTTATTCCAGATCAGGTCCTGTCCTTAGACTTCTGTGGTAGTGGAGCATTATTCGTCACCTAATCCATTATCAACGTAGGGAGAAATGGAAGGAATGAAAGCAGCACAAATGAAGATTTTAGCACTTAAATAAAATTGAGGGCTCTTATTCTTTACATTTATTTCATAAAGTCATTCATTTCTTACCTCACAGATGCAAGCAAGCTATTGTTCAACTTCAGTTCTCTCAGATTAGGCAGATGCACACCTGTTGGAACAGAATAAAGAATCACTTTGAGGACCTGGGATTAGAGTAAAGGAAATTTATGACAATTACAAGTTGAAGCATCTAATTTTACAAGCATTTCTTAGCTGTTTCTGCCGGGCCTGTGCCGGATTTCTTCTAAGAAAATCAATGAGATTATTTCACTCAAAAAATATTTCATCCTTTGCATTTTTGAAACATATACATATTGTTTGCATGACTACCCAATCACAATTTTTGAACCCCTCTCTGGAAATTCTGATATGGCACCTTGCCAGACAGACAACAAAAGAAACTGGCTTGATGGGTGTCTGTTTTCTTTGGTCTGATTCCCCTTCCTGATTGACTTTTAACCAAGTGATACTCTGCAGAGCTAAGGGATACTTGGATACTTTAGAGTATAGCATTCCATGACCTATTTAATGGCAAGTAGTGATGGACTTACTGGATACACAGCCAAGTAACACTTCTTCAAAATGTAACTTTGAGTCAAACAGCAAACACATAACATTCCATGTCACTACATCATCTTTTACAGTTCACAGGTCCCCCAAATGCTACATTTTGCAAAGCATTGCTTTTTCTTTTAATTTTCTGGATGGAATTGTTTATCACTGAATTGTACAAGTTTCATACCTATAAAACCCTCAGTATTCTGTTGTTATTATTCTAATTAATGCCTCTTTTTTTTTTTTTTCATATCCCTGACAAACATTTGCCTTTTTGGTTCACTCTAAAGATATACCCGAACCAAAATCATACACCAAATCCCTCTGAGCTACAGAATAACTTAGACATAAGCTCAAGTCTCAGAAACCATTTCTTATGGACAGTAGCAAATGTTCATCCATTCCCACTAGCAGAGTTTACTCAAGGCTGGTGAGCATCCTCCAGTATAACATGCAATCATGTAGAAGTAATACCAGTTTTAGACCAATTGGATCATTGCTGAAACATTCAAATGTATTCTCAGCAAATATTCTTATGAGTTCTCTGAGTAATCACTGTCTGGCAAGGGTGATTTACTAGTGTCCAGAAGGACACCAGTTGAGTGCTTTGCAAAGGATACAAAAAAGAAAGGGGAGTTGGATCTCAAAAGCAAGAAAGGAGGTCATGTTTTTCATCCCCCAAACAGAACAAGAGCATTTATGGCAAAAACATTTCAATAAATCATGTCTTAATAGAAGCATTATCTACATTGCATATCTACATCTGTTATTTTGAAGTGATCCTAATGCACATATTGATCTTCATGTCGTACTGCAAGTATTGAAGTTCATGTCTTTGCAAAGAACTTTTGAAAATACAAAAATTTGAAACACACTGTGCAATTTTTTTAGCCTTGTTTGTCAATCATTTTCCACAATCCATAAAAATTGAAGAACAAATTAGAACATGCAGTCCTTATCCTGCAAGGTATGCTTTCTCATGTCAAACAAGTTTTATACATTTATATGCATATATGGCAACAAAATAATTTGGAGTCCTGGCAGAGGAAATATTAGGATCTCTGTTAATTACTCACAGCAGTCATACTAGTTACTGAGCAAAGACTCCCTCAGATATAAGTCATGCCCTAAGAAATTCCACACCCCCTGGGAAAAAAAAAAAGCCTAGACTAAAAAATTTCTATCCTGTTTCTGACAACGATGGAGAGATTAAATGACATCCTCTGAAGTGTTAAAGGAAAAAATGAGAGGGATGCAGCAGCCTCCCTAGTCCCAGCTCAAAACTGAGCAATACTGCCATGGAGTCTGTCAGAGAGGTAAAAGGCAGAGGAGTATTAAGGACTAGTGTTAAGCAGAGGATTTGAATCTTCTTGAGGAGTCAAGAGAAATGGAGAGACTTGCCCAAGAAAAAGCTTTTCACTGAATGCATTTAGGGTTGGTTCAGGAAAGAAGCAACTATTAAAGGATCCAAAGAGGTTGAGTGACAGGCTGATAATGCAATTTTCAC
Source organism: Illadopsis cleaveri (assembly GCA_013399915.1). Classification (NCBI taxonomy): domain Eukaryota; kingdom Metazoa; phylum Chordata; class Aves; order Passeriformes; family Timaliidae; genus Illadopsis; species Illadopsis cleaveri. The sequence goes on from VXBB01006965.1 coordinate 203,205, forward strand.
ATCTGGCTAGTTCATTATTGTAACTTGATCCTCCATCTCAGATATTTTTTTACACTTTGGCACAACCTATCCTTGGGAACTTGTAAAGTGTTACACTTTAATGTGTGGTTTACTAGCTTGAAATAGAAGTATACAATGTGTAGTGGTACAAAACTCTGCCAGGAATATTCTGCAATGTATTCCTGCAAGTCTGCAAGTTCTTCTGTCCTTTAAGTTTCATATCAATATGTAATTGTTCTTTGGTGCTAGGAATTCATTGTTCCATTGATTTTGCTGGGTTTTAGAGTCCCAAACCCTTATAAATAGATTAGAGACCAGAAGTTTAAATTAGGAAGAGAAAATTGTAAAATGAAGTTGACAAGATACTTATCCCAATGTAAGAGTGTATTTCTAATTTTTTTCATTTTAACCCTCATGGTATCTTTCCTCAGAGCAAGGATACACGATACTAACATATAAAAATACCCTAAAATACAACAGTATTAACTTCTAATATTAATTTTAGAAGTACAGGTGGTATATTCCTTATCCTGAAACTGCCTTTCTTTGAATAATCTTGATTTTTAAAAACAAGAATGGTCCAGAGAAATGCTGATGATTGCAGGACAAGGCTGAGAACTCAGAATGACAAGCAGTGTTATCTCATCTGTCTACAATTCCCTTTCACTAAAGACCGGTTTTGTTACATGGCTCTGAAATTACTAACCACCAACAATGTACTAGTGTTAAACTATTCTACTGTACCAGTGGAACAAAACTAAATGAAGGGCAGAAAGAAATCAAAGTGCAAGTTAGGTGAATAAAAGTGATAGACACACACACTCAACAACACTGCTTGAAGTGCTGCACTTCACAAGCAGGGTAGCCATGCAGATGTCTTTCCAAGGTGCCTTGGTACAGCAGGTGACATTTAGAAAACTGACTAGGAGTAAAGAGAAAGCAGCCAAAATTACAGTTTTATTATATTCTAGAAGTTACAACACTTCTATTTCTAACACTTGTTTACATTATGGAAGTATTTTTTAGGTAGCATAATGTATCTTTGCTTTCCTACTGTTAAAAAAAACCCATGGTGGCTTGACTTGTGTGTTTTGGAATATGGACTAGTGAAAAACAACTGACAAATGCTTGCATTGGCATAAGGCAACCACTATGCTTTGTTGATCCTACAACACAAAACAGGCTGTACGTTTCTAGCAAGAGCAACCTGATATGCAAATTAAACAGTCTTTAGTTCACTTGAGCTGATTTTGATCAAGTAAGATACATAATTTTGATGCTATTTTTGCACATGCATTTTTTGCACATTTCTGGGATGAACTGGTCAATATGACTGGAGATTAGCCCACAGCCCTTTCAGACAAACCCATGGCAGCTGCAGTCGAGCCACCTGAGTAGGGATCTCACAGAAAACATGAGTGTGGGGTTTCACATAAGCACACTGCCCCAGTACATACTTGTGACTCCTGGAGACCCTGCCCAAGCCCTGCTGGAGGCTTGTCCAAGCCTTGCTCAGCGGGTTTGTCAGCACCAGCTAAGCCAAGACCATCCTGGGCAGGAACACCCGTGCCAGACTCGCTCTTCCAGCCTCTGTGCTGCTCCCTGGCCATGCAAGCACCTGCTGCTGCCATGCTGGCTGCCAGCAAAGGTGTGCCAGCTCTGCACCAGCAATGCCAACAAACAGGACAAGAGGAAAGAGAGATGATGACCCTGTGTGAGAAATAGCACATGGCTACTCGGAACCCTTGGCAGAGCTTTGCCTTGATAAAACGTCTGCAAGGGAAGTGGCAATCTCCAGATACGTAATCAACTTAATTTGGCCACCAGCAGGCAACAATTCAATAAGGACCAGCGAACAGCACTGTGGGTAACTTGATTTGGAGCTATTAAAATTACTTAGAAATAAGAGGATTATGTAGTGTCTTAAATGACTCTACCTCACCATTATTTTCAACGGGAATTTCCATGAGCCGGTCATGAATGCAATTTTAAACCTGTCAGCAATCAAAACTGAAGGGATAAGCTAATGAAAAGGAAATAGTCCCTCTGTTTAAATATGAACTGAGGTCTACATGCAGCTGAGGAGCACAGAAATCAACTCCAAGATATGCAAAGCTGGATACAAGACTTGCCAGGGTGTTCAGTGTTTCATCTGTCACTCAGCAAGGTGTGCTGAAAACAGTTAGAGAATTCAGCAATTACCCCAAGCCCTGCAAAGATTCAGATTTAAGCTCTGGCACAAAACCTTTCCTTAATTTTAAAATTGATCACATGGAAGTATTTCAGTGTCAGTCTTTTCATGTTTTACTCACACTTTGTCCCTAAGAAAAGTAACTCTTCCTCCCCAACATGTCATGCCATTTTGTAGAGGCAGACCTGACAAACTGGGCAAAGTTAACAGGATGGTGCTTTAAAGTTTAGCACATCCCAAAGTGAAATGGTCTCAAGAAAAACATCAAGCAACAAGTTCCAAATCACTCTGGAAATCTTTGGGGCCTGAGTGTTTGTGTTACAGTCTGTAACACAGGCTGTGAACCTTGAAATGTTTCTCAAGTGAAAACTGTGGTGTAAATTTGGCATTTGAGTGCTGCAAGGTCCCAGGTGACTCAGAGTTATGTTCAGTCTCATAGCTTTTAACACTTTCACCTGGCCATTTAAGACCTTGCATGGCTTATTTTATCCTTACACATAAAACCAGCCAAAACAATATTGGTTACTGAGTGTGGACTGATCATCCAAACAATTTGCTGATGATAAAACCCACCTTCCACAACTAAGGAATACAGTGAGAGCAAAGTGAAGTGGTTTAGTATAAGTATAAAGAAAGCTTATTAGCCAGGTTTGAAATGCAAAAGAAACCCCAAATTACAGAGAAGTCCAGGCTGGAGGGAACAGCTGGAGGTCTCAAGCTCATCCTGCTCAGAGCCAGGTTGTCTGTGAGATCAGGGTGCTCAGGTCTTCACCCACTTGAAAACCTACCAGCATGAAGTCTCCAAACCTCTCTGAATACTCCTACTGCTTGACTGTCCTAATAGGGTGAAAACTTTACATCCTGTCACACTGTCATTGACCAGCTGTCATTCCAGCTGGTCTGATTCTTACCCTACTCTTTTCCTCAGGCCATTTCTCCAGACCCCTGTGACCACAGACCAGGTCAGCAGCACAGTTCCAGGGGTAGGCAGCCAGCAGGGAGCAAGCAATGAGCCCAACATCTTCAACAACAGTCTTGCTTGCATTCACAGCAGAGGTGCAAACGCTCTGCAAAACCCCTAAACATTCAGGCCTTACTCCATGTGCCTAAAAATTATCTGCCATGTGAAAACATGGAAAGAAACTGAAGTAAACTTTCTGCCCTAGCCACCTGCTGACATTTGCAAAGAGATTTTCACAGGAAGAAAACTCAGAAATGTACCTTAAAAAAAAAAAAAAAAAGGAAATTCAGACTGGTCTTGATGTTCTGTTATTCTCAAAAGTAGTGGGGACCTGCAGGTGCTGATATTTATGACCCTCAAGGGTGTGAACAGTGGGAGATAAACAAGGTGGAAATTATTTGCATCGTGGACATAGTGTTCTGTATTTTGTATTCTGTAAAGGTTGCAAAAGCATAACCATGGGGAGGAGAAGGGATTTATTCCAGTTATGAAAAGGAAGTAGAGAGTGATGAAGGTGAAACATTTTGCTGGCCTGTCACAGCTAATGTAAAATGGCATAGGAATGGGAGCACACTTTGGAGCATTATAGAAACGGCATAATGAGATTTCCTTATCAACTGGAGGAAACATGATTGAATAGATTATGATCTCTGAAAGAAATGGATGTAATTTACCTTAAATTATCAAGTGCCTATGAGAAAGAGACTTATGCATGAAATACACAGAATAACCAATACAAAGGGGCTATATATGCAAAACAAAAGCCCCCTTCACTGTTCTTGCTCAACCATTCTTGAAAAATAGACATCAAAAGACCCATTAAAGCTAGTTAGCCGTTGCATTAGTCATTTGCATATGAAAAATTAACTGTTTGTCTCAAAGCACCAGTACGCAGTTTTGGGGACATGGCTCCTTTTTAGCACAGAAAATACTACCCTGCAGTAGTTACTCAGCTTCAGTGTAGCAGAAGATGGACTTGGGTGTGGTAGGAATCCACATGACAAAAAATGACTGCTAGTACTGGAAAAAAAATGGAATATCCTCAGTGTTAACACTGCTACAGAGGGAATTCCTTTGGTACTTCACACTTCCCTGGTTCAGTGATGATGACATAAAAACGAATGACAAGTGTTAGGGCTGTTTGGGGCTCATCAAAATGAGTGTCTACAGGACCTGCCTCCAGCTCATTTTCCATCACAGCTCAGTGAGGCTGTACAGGGTGCAAAGACAGGCTGCTGGAAGCATGAGCCACCTGCTACCACTGGCAATTCCTCAGTCACAGGGAAATCTCACAGTGGAGAGAAGCTGACCTTTGGCTCTTGTTTCGCTAGAGACAAGAGTAAATGCTCATATCATAGAAGAAAAATTTGTCCAAACTAATGGGCTTTAGACAGAAGTCGTCACTCATCCCATTACCAGAGTTTCCAGTCCTATTCAGAGCCTCACACAAGAAGACAGAGATCAAAGAATGTGAGGTACAAGGAGATCCTGTTTCAAGAACTCTTGAGAAGGACAGTACTTTTCACTGGCTGTTCGTTAGTGAATCCCCAGTCAAGATACCATAAAGGAAAATTCAAGATGACGAGCAGAAAATAAAGTGTTTTCTTACCAAAGTTCCCCAAGCTGATCTCTCTGGTGTCTACTCGCATCTCTAGGGCCTTCACTTGCTTCAGATCATCTACCCCTGCCAAATTTTTCTGTAAAAACAAGCAGAAATATATGTGTACTCTCATGCAATAAACCAGATGCCACAGCAGCAAAAAGGTGTAGATAGATTTTCAACCAGTGTTTTGCCAACATATATTTCAGGTCAACATGGCTAGAGGGGCAATCACATGGAAATGAATGTAGTATTCAAAGACCTTTCTTCCTTGTAGTCCCAAATATTCTAGTCTCCCAAAACTTATACATTGCTTAAAGAGTCAAAGCTCAGGGTTACATTCAAGCTGCAAACCAACAACAGACCTACAGGCCAGCTACTTTCATTTAAACACTATGCCTATGCTTTAAGATTTGCACAAGTTTTGCACTAATCTTCAGGAGACAGAAAGTGCTAACCTTAAACATCACAAGGTGCTGGTAGTAAAATGTAACAAAACACATTGTTTACCTTTTAACCCAAAACAATAAAAAGAAACATGATTTTAGCTCAAACAGCTCACTTTTCTGAAAGAGGACTACACTAATTGCAAGAATTATGAATTTCTTTGAAAATATCTAGGCAATGCAAATAGAGCCTTCAAAATCCTTCATTATTTTTACAAAGTTGTAGTAATTGGATGAACCATTGCATTAAGCAAGGATGTGTGTTAATGCAGACTCTTTTCTAATCTTTCCTAATAGGCTAAAGTCTGTGTTGATAAATACATGTAATATTTTGCCTTGGCAGAGGTAAGCAGGAGGAACAAAACAATCAGAAGCTATACACAGAGGAGAGAGGGAAGCTCTAAGACTGCCAGTGAACACTACAGCAAGGTTGTGAAATCCTGAGATGCAAGGGTGCGACTCCACAAGGAGCTGAAGCAATCTCACATTACCACTGCTCTCATCTCCTATTTCTTCCTATGATGCAGCTTCTCTCTCCCCAGTTTTCCTCATTCAGGGTGCATATCCCACCACCTCCTTTGCATCACTTTAGTTGCATGAATTCAACAAAGCAGACCAGAAGAACTGTATCCTTTCTTCCTCATTGGTTAGTGGCTCATGGAGGAGTCTGAAATAATTCTTGAGAAATGAGAAGCAAGGTTTATTTGTCACACTAACCGCCTGAAATTGTTGATGTTATATGTAGTAATGAAACTTCTAAATTTTCACCTTTCTGTGTCAAAATAGTTAAGATGTGTGGCTGAACATGTCCACTTGAAAGAACTGTCTGATCCTGGCATCAGAGTTTCCTCCTCAATGATGCAACCAAGAGCAGGGCTTGAAAGTATTGTCATCAACCTTTTGGGCCTTTTCTTAAGGTGAAGGCAGAAAGTAATTCAATAACCACCACCTACAGGAGACAAATTAAAAAGCTACAACACTATTAAATAGCGACAACATTCTTTAGGTTTTTTAATAAGGGAGAACTTATTCATTAGAATGGAATGTGTAGGATGACCTCTGCTTATGAGTTTTGGGAAGAAAAAATAACCATGAGAATATCCAGTTAATTTTGCAAGGAAAAAATGGTGGTTGCAACATTCCTGTTCATTAGGTAACATTTTTATTGTGCACAAGTGGCTGCAACTTCCTCTGATGGCTCCACATCCTCTTGCAAAGGACCAAAACCAGTCTGAGTGTAACTGACATGGCAATTCAAAAGGACATAGTTTCCAGAAAAAGCTGAGCATTCCTTCTTGAAAAACTGTCCCCCTTTATAAGGTCTTGACTTGTACTCCTAAGAAACAGAATTATCCAATATCTTCAACTGCTTTTAAACTATTTTTAAAACATTATGTTTAAAATTATTTTTAATCTTTTTTTTTAAACTGATTTTAAGCAGGCTGAACATAAGAAAGCTTCTAAGACTCTATCCCCACATGCAGCCACCACAAAATGCGTTTTGCTCTTGCAAAGCTACAGACTGCTTTCTCTTTCCAAATGAACACAAGATCCCTCATGGCAAGACACATTTTGCAGTAACCCTTTTGAGCAGATGACATTGTCTGTCACATAGCACGAGATTATGTGTGAAATGAGAGCTAGCTGATGTCCTGGCATAAAATCATGTACTCGGATTGCTGGATTTGGATGCCAGCTCACTGTCATTAAAGGAAGAAGCTTCTGAAAAATACCTCCCTACTTGCCATCAAAATAGTTTTAAGAGCCCACATCAGAACAGGAAGAAGTCTCAGAAGAAGTAATAAGCTTAGGGTCACACACTTTGTCAGTCGAGTAGCAAAAGGTCCTGATACCCCAAGGAGCCTTTGCTCCTTTTTTTTTCCTTTTCTCCTTTGTTGTCTGCAAGTTCCCTGCATGCTGTCCTTCCCCTGCTGTATTCCAGACAGCCTCCCTTCACAGTTCTGCTCCCTGATCTTTTTTTTCAAAATCCAAGTATAAAACCTGCATGAAATTATATTCTCTCTTCATCTAGGGTTCCCTATTTCTCTTTCTCATTGGGATTACCAATGTCATTCCTTACTCACCTTTTCCTCTTCCTGATCCACTGTTTGTATCTTTTCCACTGTCTGAGAGATGAGCTCCTTAATGCATCCGTATTTTTGTACTGCAACAGGCAGAACTGTGACTCCAGGGCTGGAAAGGGTTATTGGCTGTCACCACCAGCTCTTTGAACTATAAATAGCTGCCTTGAAGCATGTGCTAACCAGATGCTACAAACCCCATGTATTCTCAATGCCCACCTCCCTGTTCTGCATTTCCAAGAGTCTCCATGACAATTACTGTCCTTCCATCTGCTGATGGTGAGGAGATGCTGGGACAGCTTGAAACCAATTTGCTGTGGGATGCACAAGTTAGTGTAGTACATGAAGGAAATGGGAAATTGCATGGGAATCTTCATCAAAATTTGAAAGGAGGGATATTTTGGATGAATTTTGCTGCAAGAGGGAAAAAAAATCATGACCCAACACATTGAAGGGGTCATCAGCTTGGACAGAGAGATGTCTGGCACCATGTGGATAGAAGTGATGCTGCAGAGCTCTGTCTCATTTCATTCCTAGGGCCATCCCAGGTCTAGGACAGGCTCCTGCCCTAATTCAGAGCTGTCCCACTGAGGCTTCAGGTAATGACTGCCTGCCCATTGCTTAATGGGCTGTTCTGACAGCCAAGGACAGAATGTCTCTGCCTGTGCCCCAGGAATGCTTACAGACATGAAGGTGCTGTACCATCCAGGTGTTTCTTTGGCTGTTTCCAGCTGCTCAGCCTCCACACAGAGCAAACAGAAATGGACCAACAATCAGTTCTAGCCAAAGAGGGGGATATATTCACAGTTATTCTAGGTCAAAAAGATACCTTGAAAAAACCAATATAATTCTAAGTTGAGTGTTGGTGTTCAGAGAGGACTCTGCTTGCCACCCTTCCGCAGCCCTGCAAGGTAGGTATCAGACAGAGATGTTTTCTGAAGAATCAAACATCAAAATCTTCCTGGCATGTCACATTCAAGGAAGTGGCCTGAAAGGTTGATTCTGAGCAGCAGTTTTACAGTCTACTGTAAATTTGTTTATTTGAAAGCAGACATTTCCATGGTAAAGCACTGCACAAATCTTTGAGGATACTTTGAACACAGGGTAAGTAAAACAAAGACAAATAAAGTTCACTTAACATTTTTTCACCTTCTTCAAAATGGGAGTAAAACTATTTTTCATGAAGAAGCTATTGGTAAATAATTTAGCCAGTATTTTAAGAAGCAAGTTCATGATGTTTCACAAACCATTCCCACCATGCAAAATGTCTGGCCAACTGGGGACTGTGCACTGGTTTGGAAAGCTTCTCTGACTGACAAGAAAAGCCAGTAAGTATTCTGTAAAAAATTGCAAGTGAGAAATACTTCTGTGCTTACAGAGCTTCCCAATTGGCAGAGCAGTCACCTGAGGATGTTGGGAAATCCAGTTCAAGTCCCACTTGCAGTTATCTGGAAATTCCTTAATTGACAAATAATATCTGTTCAGTCAAAACTGGCATACACAACTGATGTCTTCTCTCTTCCCTAGATTTTTCACATACTCTAAGAAAAGTAGGCATGTTGCTGAAGAACAAGTTGCATGCAGCTGTCAGAGAAATATTTCCAGCTGTGCATTTATTTTGCTGATCCTGGTTAATTTGGCTAAGACAGGAATTCCTGAGTGGTGAGCTTGTTCTCTTTGAATTCTACACCTGTATGCAAATTCTAGATTCATGTCCATTCATGTGTTTATTGCTTTTTTTTTTTTTCAAATTCCCAACTCAATTATAATCTCTCCTTCACAAAAAACAAAACAAAACAAAACAAATTGCTAAAAGCATGACAATTTTTTTTTCTAAGAAGAAAAATATTTGCAAATTCATAAGCCTTAAGTGATTCAATGAAAGGAACAGAACTTCTCTATGGCCTCACATCCAAACTTCTTTTCAAAATGGCTAAATGTTGCAGATGCCCATAACTAAAATCTTTAGCTGTATTTCACTACTTTCTGCATATACACATAAATACATTCTTCTCTCAGCTCAGATGAAGAGATTAGCTAGGTGCTACAACAAGAGATTTTATCAGCTTATATGGGAAGTGCAGATGAGGGCAGTAGATATGAAATTTAAATAGTGGTGGATGCATTAATAAAGATGTCTTTATTCTTGTGCTGAAGCTCCCAAGTCATGCCAGCAGATCCACATGGATAGGCCCTTGCCTAGTCTTGCTATGTACAGTTCAGCTCCTCACTGACTCATGCTGGGAATTGACAGTTCTGACATCTTTTAAAGTAGTATTCAGGATCTGACGTGGCAAGTTGCTGGGAAATCTAACCATTGCAAACTTCAGCAGGCATGTAGGGCACCAGAAACAAGATGGGAGGTTTACTGATCTCCCAGAAATAGCCTGTGTCACTTCTGTAGGAGGAAAAAAATTCAGTTTCAACTATGTGCTGAATTAATAGGCAGGTCAGGAGTGGACTGGATAGTAGACATTCCTACATAAGTTTTTGCTTAGATTTGTTTTAAGGATTTACTTTCCCTCACAGAGATATAAAAGTTATACTCCAACATTAATTTTTTTTTCCTGTCTAGGAATTAGGTACACAGACAGTAGCTACAATCATTGCTCAAGATTGTGTCACTGAACATGGAAAAGTCAAGACTGTAATGTCATTTTATGTTAGTTAAGCACTGGTGGCTGTAAGTAAATGAATATCTGAGTTTTTTCATATAAAAGCATGCAGGAGTGTGTGCATGCATATAAATATAAAGATTCCTGATGTGAAAATTTGAATGTAAAACATCAGATGCCTAAGTAGCAGGATGAACACTAACATAGCAACTACAAGCCTTCACTACTGTAAAGGTATTAGTGGTAGGAGAGGAACTTATAAAAGAAAGCTCTGAAACTAAAGGAGGCTCTGTAATTTTTTTCCAGTTCACAGTATTACCTCTACTATCTACTGCCTTGAGCAAACTGATCTAACTTTGAAACCAGATATGCTTGGAGCAGAAGATCAAACTGTCAGACCTCCAGAGGACTTCTCAAACTTTAAAAAAAAATTATTACATATTTCTAATGAAGGATTCAGCAGATCCAAATTCAGGCAAATTCAGTTACTTCCATTCCCTTACTCTACCTAATTTATCAAGATTCTGCAATTGATGTCCAGTTTTTTCCTCAAATCCATTAATCTTACAACTGTGAGGAAAACTAGCTGCAAAAGAAAAAAGGAAACAATTGAGCCATTTCAGCAAGAATCCAATCTGTTGTTCCTGGACCCTCCAGCATTTTCTTTTTCCCGTGAGGATGACTGCATACCATATGAAATACACCCCAGCCTCCTGAGCAACAAAACTAAACACCACATCCGAACACGTGTTCCTAAGTTTGGAAAACATGATTAGTTGGAGCAGGATCAATAAAAAGCAAAATTAGAGAACACTTCCTTTCTTCTCTAAAGATCACACACGAACGTGATGGAGTTTTATAATGTGACAATGTCTGGAAGATCATTTGACCTTGTAAAATGAGTTTCTTCTGAGAAGTGGAATGCTTTTAGTGGAAGTCAGGAAAAGATCCTTTGCAAACAGCAGGGAGAGGACAGGCGTTGATAGGACAAAATAAAAATGTGATTAAAGACAGGTGGTGCCCTTAATTTCAATTTCTCCACATTTAATGAAAAATCTGTGTCACAGCCCTAATAGAGTTAAAAATTAATTGCCCATTGTTAGTCAGTTCTCAGAACAAAGTGAGAATTTGTTCAACCTGATATTCTACAATATCTGACAACCATGCAAAAGGATGGGCAGAGCAGGAAAATGTGAACAGGAAAATAACTAGGAAAATGTAGAGCTGAAAATATGAATAGGACAAGTACAAGTGGAAAAGCAAGAATGCCTATCCATATAGAGGAAGATTAAAGAGTACACCAGAAAATTGATATTGATACTAGCAGAAAGAATAAAAATGACATCTAATGATACCACCCCTTGCATCAAAAGCTTTTGACCTGTAGCTTGGATGAAGAACATTCAAACATAAAAAGATGTTACATGATACTGCAGAAAGAGAGCTGGCAGCAAGAAGAAATTAGATGTGGTTAACATAATGAACATATAGAATCATACAGGATTTGAAGTGAACTCTGTGCTGAAACAAAGCTACAGAAGACTACAAACTCTGTGGAGAATGAGCATAAAGTCCAAGTGAGGGGATCCACAATAAAGAAAACGGGCAATGGTCCAACGGTTTTGTAGAAGTTGCCTTTTGTTCTACACAGTCCAAGAAGGTAAAAAGGAAAGAAAAAAAAAATTGTCTAAGCCAAACTTTCCTCTCTTTGGAGGAAAACAATGCAAAGCGAATAAAGTGAAGGAACACAAATGTCACAAGTTTTAGAGAGTTCTTAATAATACAGACTGCTAATGGAGACTGCTAATGGTTTCACTACAAAATAGACAGCCATCCCTCCCGAAAAAGGGCAAAATGAATCAAATGTGCAGGCAGAAATGAGGCTGCAGGCTGCAGTTCAAGGTGCCTAATCTTAACAGAGTCTGCACAACTAGACTTTGCAGTCTCCCCAAACTCAAATGAAACTGATGCAAGACAGGCTATTGTGAGGACAAGGAGTAAAGGTGAGTATGTGTCTCAGAAAAAAACCTTCCTCAGGAACATCGATAAAGTGGCCAAAATTTTGCCTACACAACACTACAGAAGTGTGGCCCATGACCTTTTTTGAATGTAAAACAATTTGACTTTAATGAGCTTGTATTTTAAAAGTCTATTAGTTTCCTTCTCAGAGCACTTCAACGAATACAATCAATAACTCCTAAAATATTCACAACAATAAGACAATAAAAAAGATATTGCAATTGTATTGATTTAAGCAAGACAGCCTTTCAAACCATTTGATTGTCAATGGCATGTGGGTTTTTAAAGAATTATGCATGTGAAAACTTGTTTTCCATTAAATGTTTGAACATTCTGAACATTTGCAAATCCAGAGAAAGTAAATTTATGGCCACAGTGGTTTCCATTTGATCAACATAAAGGTCAGAGAATAGATAGAGAGGGTATGTCATTAAAACAAGCTATAAACACCGTAAATGTTTCCTTGACAATGTCATGTAATTTTTCCTCTGAGCAGGAAGTATCCCAGCTATGCCAACAAATGTCGGGTTCCAGGGCAGGAAATAACTGTGTCCAGAAAAATTAGCAGGACCATGTACTTGATTTGAAAGAATCTTTGAAATGAGATTCCTTACAAATGTTAACACCTACAACCTCAAAAAAGGCAAAACTCAATTATTTAACTTCTTATCTGCATTTTTTAAAAAGTTACAAAATAATAAAGAGCAACTTCATGGGATGTCAGTAACATTGCCTCACATACACTTCTGCTTACGGTTTGCTGTGAACTAAAAGCAGCAGAGGATCAGAAAGAGAAACTCATACCAATGAAAGAACTTCCTAAGGGTTTCATTCAGATTTGATTGAATAAGAGGGCAGCCGTTTAGGTTACTCTAAAGGGCTTTGGTTTGTGTCCTAAAAATACAGACTAATCTGAGAGGTTCCCACCAGATTTATACAGGCTATTGTAGGCCACAAACACATTAGACTGGTCCAATTCTATGCTAGGTTTTAAAAAAAGACCAAGAAGTGGCCGGAGGTTCTCACGAGGAAAGTGAATGGCATAGACCATATAACATGGTCTGCAACATTTTTTCTCCAGAATGCTTAAAATATTCACCTGCAGAAAGGGGTTTTTGCATCTCCAACCATTTTATAAACACTGAAAGGCTTGGCTAATTAGGGAACAATAGTTCTGTGTAATCTACAGCACATGGTCAAAATGGTAACTGGAATGTAGTTTGGGAGTGGCTAGGGAGTGGTATAAACCCACAGCTGGAATATGCTCCCTGCGGAAGCCCGTGTCTCTCCACTGGTGCAGTGGATACACAGGGGATTAAGGATGTTTGCAATCACCACCCTGGCTGTTGGGAGCACCTGAATCACAGCCTTGGCAGCTCCATCTGTCTTTCACAAATGCTCCCCAGCAGAAGAGAGATTCTTCTGTAGGTCTGCAAGACAGAAAGCCTCTTTCCTCACGTTCTGTTCTCAACTCTCCCTTTAGCATGGAAAAGTGACGTTCGGTCAGCTCCTACACATCCCACAGGATTTCACCCTTAATTAGTCCTGAACAAGTACAATACAATGTGCAACCAAGTATTCTGTCACAAATATTTCACAAAGTGAATTCCTTCATGAAGATTTCAGCATGTTACTCTCTTTCAACAGGCTACGTACCAAAATCATTTCCCCCAGTCTAAAAGGAACATAAGTTCTTAAATATGCTTTGAAATTCCTCCCACTTTGACAGGCACAGAAAGTACTTCTATCATTTGCAGAATATTTTACTTGGCTTCTTAGCAGGACTGAGGATTTCACTAACTCAGAAGAAAAGAAAATGCGCTATTAAAGTTACATTTCCAATCTCTAGAACAAAATTGATGTAAACACTTTTTCTAAGATTCAAGGTACTCCAGATGGCATTAAGGAGATCTGTGTAGAATATAATTATGCTACCTGTACTTTTCTTCATGCTGCTTCAAGAATCCTGGTAATAAACACAGCCACATTCATGCTGGGAATACTTTTGATATGAAACAAGGTGAAAGGAGGACAAACATCTGATACACTTTCATAAGACAAAATCTACTTTATGCAGAAATCTAAATGTCAGAGAGGCAACAATCCACAATCAGTACAATAGCAGTTGGAAGGTTAATACGGCTCTGTATATGCCACTTGCCTCTTCCACTTCATTAAAAAGTTGGATGTCTACTCACCAGTTTCCTGGGGGAAAGATGTTCATCCATAAGCAGCTCTCCATCATCTTTAATCAGCGGACTGGGATTTGGGTTGCCTTGCCAATTCAAATCAGTCTCCTGGTCTTCAGATGAGCCTGGATGAGAAACTCTGTCAGGATTCCACTTCAGGTCCATATCAACATGCTTTGAACAAAAGGATAACAAGCAGTCTGATTTTTCTACCTGTATTTATTATTTTCCTGTCAGCAAAATCTATTTTGACTCCTACTGCAAGACAGAAAATGCCTACGGAGATACGGGTTTCTGGTTTCTTTAATCAGTACGAACCCAAAGCCACGCATTAGGTAACACATGTTCTTCCTTTTGTTCACCCTCAAGAGCTACCCGAGTCCCACGCCTCATTCAGCTTTGAGTGTAAGCTTTTACAGCAAACTGTTGTTTGCAGGCATGCAAGAAGCCAGGCATGCCTATAGCTCTGTACAATGAAGAAAGCTGAGAACAAACAACTCAGGACACTAGTCCTTTCCAGCCTTCTCACTACCCCACTCATTCTTCTCCAGTGTCAGTGAGCTTCCCATTCACACAGGCTCCCTACCTACCCCTTTCCTCTTGAGAAACATGAACAACACTCAGCAAAACTCTGCCGGACTCCAGACTGCAAGTGCCAGTACCAAGGTACAACATCACCTCTCTCGAGCATTTTGAGCTCTGCCTGCAGGTAGTATGGACAGAACCCGACTGTATTGTTGTCCTAAATCAAACATCCCAGCACTGTCACTGACTCTAGCTTAGGCAGACAATGGCTACTGACCTCTAGTTCTGAAGGCAGTCTTGGAGAAAATAAATTAAAAATACAATTTAAATAAAATTGTGTATGCTTCAAGTGAGGAATGAAATACAAAGTTTGAAGATGAAGCACTCCAACTGTGGTCATTCTTCAACTCCCAAAGATATCACTTTCACAGAAATATTAGCAATTAACTTTGAAATATGAGAGTAAGCATATGTACACCCGTTAGAGTCAAAAAGCAATCAGCTGTACCCAAATGGTACAAGCATTACTGTGATTTATACAGCTATTTACTACTACTTGGCAACAAGGAAGTATCACAGCTGGAAACACTGCTGTAACAACAAAAGGCTAGACTAGAGAAAAGCCGTCTTGCTCTGCTGAAGGGACACCTGCAGTTTTGTTCTGTTCTCCACTGCGAAGCAATATTTATTCTTAGTGCTGGAGAAGTAATTAAATGATCAAGCTAATCATAACTGGCTGACAAAGCATCAGTGGTGGCCAAGACCTGAGAATTACCACTTTCCTTCCTCCTAATACTAATAAACAGTTAAGCACAGGAGTAACTTCTGTTAGGACAAATAGAAGTTCTGACTGCTCAGCTGGTCATCTCTGCTTGAGAGGACTGACTTGGTAGAAGGTGAAAGAGATTTGGATCAAAGACTTCTTCCTCTGACTACTCAAGTCTAGTCAAAATTCTTCACTTGCACAAGAAAAAGAAATTCAGAAGACTCTGTGCTGTCAGGAAAAACAGCAGCCCTTATCCAAACAACAGCAACAAAAACCTGATGATACGTGGAACCTCTCCCTGCAGAATCTCCTGCACTAGGAAGGGAGGAACTAAACCCTCAGATTCCTTCTGTACACTCATCAGGGCAGAAGAAGCCCACAGAAAGCAAACCCTATTTTTTCCAGGTCACTGCACCTACCTGGTAAACACTCCTACAGAGAAGCTGACTGCTCAAATGTGTTACACATAAACCACAGCAACATTCAATGCCTAAAAAACATGTTCAGGAACAAATTCTTCAGTGTCACACAACTCCTTTCAATCTTTCTTACTGACTTACAAAAGAACCACCATAAAGTGAATTGAGTAGTGATAACTTGCAGCTTCTAAAACCTCAGTATGCCTATAGTAGGGTAAGGACAATTTTCATACTTCAGCCCATTAGGAGGGAAAATAGACCTCAAAAACACTGTCTTGCATTTTAGAAGAAAAGTTGCAATACATAAATTTCTATTATCTGTTTCCTTTCCTAAAGGATTCTAGATTTTCTCAGACTTTTTTCCCTCTACTTTCTTTAGAATAGGTCAGTATGATTTAGTCAGTATAGATTTGCAAGAGTCATCAGTTGTCCAAGAAAATTAAAGAATCTTCTCTGATATGAAGGTGTTGTCATTATTTTGCTAAGAAGGAATTATTTTGGTCAATAACTGATTTGGAGTAGAATATTTTTGTCACATAAATTCTGGAATCCTTTGCCAATTGCACAAGACTTGTGCAGGATTGTGTGCAAGTACTGGTGGTTCTTTCTAATTCAAGTGAGGATTGTTATTATCCAGAGATAATCTTGTATGTTATCAGAACAAAGTGGAGCAATAGTCAGAGAACACTGATGTAATGTGTGAGTGCAAAATGAGATAACAGCAGGATTTTGTAGGTGCAGGCTGCAAAGAGTTAACACACTGACATAAAGCAAATTACTGCTCTCTCTCTGTTGGGCCATCACCATGACATTTCAGAACATCCTCAAATCTTTGAAACATGTTGATACAGCATTTGCTTTAGGCTTGACAAGGAGATCAATTTGTGGCTTAATATCTGAAGTAATACTTTGTTTTATACTTCCTGCTATTGATCTGCTCTTGTAATTATTGTAACATTGGATTACTGAGGAGAAAAGTATTTTCATTACAAATTGTTTGGGATCAAGTTGAATTATTGTCAGCAAGCAAAACTATTTTTTTACATGTTTCTATCACTTCAAAGCTTTCTCCAGAGAAGAAAGAATCATCTCCTGAACATGGATCAAAATAACATGCTCAAAATGAGATAGTAGAAAAATTAAGAGTGCAGGAATCCTAGTGGTGAGGTGCCAATATTTCATGAAACCCATGAACCTCTGAAATCTCCAGCACTGTGTAGGAGCAAGAAGGGGGCCTGGCACAACATTTGTCCTCCTAAAGACACAGGAGTCACATTGCTCATTTTCACCAGGTCCATGTGATAAACCTACAGGTCTGCCAAACACACAGGACAAGCCAACACTGACCCAAAGCAGTGTCAGCCTCAGTGGAACAGTTTACAGGGACTGCAAAGACTTTTG
This sequence comes from Illadopsis cleaveri, assembly GCA_013399915.1. NCBI lineage: Eukaryota > Metazoa > Chordata > Aves > Passeriformes > Timaliidae > Illadopsis > Illadopsis cleaveri. The sequence continues at coordinate 220,418 of VXBB01006965.1, forward strand.
TTGCCACTAAAGAGGTCTGAAAAGTCACGAACACGAAGATTTCCTTCATGGAGAAGGTGGTTGCATGGGCTGTATGTTGGATCCATGTGCTGAACAGAACCATTCCTGCAGTGCTTTGTGGGACACACAAGGATGGAAGTTAACTGCACCTAGAAAAAACCTGCAGTGAGTCCAGTGGGACTGCACAGCAATACCAGTAAGCATATGAGTGTGTCAGGGGAAAAGAAAATGGCTGGAAAATAATGGAGTCTTATACTGCATGTGAACACTGAGAAGAATAAAAGATTGAAAGAAACCGATAAATCTGTTTCTGCAGGATTTGCATCAAAAGTCTTAGCTTGGCAGGGTCTTACTTGTGTGGATAAATAGAAGCAAATAATCATTGAGTGCAGGAGAAACCAATGACCAGAGCAGTGAGATGGAAGACTTTGAATTCTACAAAGAGTTAATCTGCCAACTCTCTCCGCTGCTGCCATTCTCCTTACCCAAGTGAGCGTGTGTAATCATGGTAAGTTATTCAATTCACAGACATGTTGTGACAGTTCATTAAAAACTGCAGGACATTTTCAACATATATAAATACCAGTAATAAAAACCATTATTAAAATTAAATGATCCTTGGAACAACGTGTTATTTTAAATCCCCTCAGAATACTGTAATTTTCTAGAAAGAAATTGGCCAAGAATAGTTATTTGATGTTCTTAGGGTCTGACAATCTGGTAAGACTCCAAGATTTTATTTTCCTGCTACAAGATTTATTGAAGAGTCAGCAATAGGATTGTGTATTCTTCATTAAATATATATTAATGCACATTTCAAATTCAGCAATTGCCAGAAATGTTTGATTTAATATTAATTACAGCTTCTTAAGGCTAGGAAAGAATCTCTGAATTGTGTGACTAGACATGATAATTTCTAATGGAGCCTTCATGACATTACCTAAACAGCTTGTCCAGGCAATTGAGTTACCGTTTAAAAACAAAACCAAAAAAAATAAAATCCCAAACAATGGTAATTAATCAAAATTCACTCTAGGAAAGGCATATACCTCTAATGTTAACATCCCATACCAAAAAGGAATCTCCACTGCCTCAGGCCAGCTTCTCAGCCAGCATCCTCTCCTGCTTTGTGGCTACTCATGCCTTCACTGGACACGAAGGGTGCAATTTCAGTGAGGGTACTGTAGTCTCTGAGCTCATATCTATATTTTTTGGTCACCAGCCAAAACATTCTCTAGGAAAAACACCCATTTGAGAACCATGGTGCTATCTATCCCTTCATGACAGGAAGCTTGCACTGCAGACTTCCATTTCACTTGTCTTGCATAATGCAATTTTTGTCTGTTTAATTCAGAATCACAAATTACAGTAGTGCCCATACTGTTACCACTGACACAGAATGAAAACAAAGAATTCTGTATTTACTACGGATTTGACAAAACGTTTGGTTTACAAGTCCCAAGGGAACTATGAGTGCCCTAAGTGTAATTTTGCACAAGTGCACTGCAGATAACCTCTTCTGGAAAATAACTGTTTGGGCAGCTGGAATTTACTATGATGTCATCAGGAAACTACTGTTACAATAATCCACCCATAATGGCAAAAACAGTTCCTGCAACATTCATGTAATATAAAGCATCCTGCAACACATCAGTCTATTTTAGTAGGTGCAGCTTCTAAAAAGATGAAAAATAAGACACCAGTGCTGTTATTAATAAATTTTTTTTCTGTGTATGAGTATACAATCTGATTTTAATTTTCTGGTTTTGTTAAGCAGAACAAGATAACAAATACTTCAGTAATGCTACTTTAATATCAAAGGATCATGCAAACACCATAAAGAGCATTCATAAATATTCCACTTCTGTGCCCCACTAAAGAAAAAAAGCTTTTAAGGGAAAGCTGAATTATTAAGACAACAATATCCCATTTAATATAATTAAAATTTCACTGACTTTAATGACACTGAATGACTCAAATGCTTACAATTATATTTTTGTGTAACTGTTCAGTCAATCTGAGGCCTTGGTTCAAGCATCCAAATGTGCATACAAAGCAAGTGTACTGATTTATCTCATTGTTTACCTTCCTAATTTATGGTTTTAAAAGCTGTAAGAGTGCTCTGACAGTTCTTTGCTATTAAATATAAATCCTGCTTTGCAATTACCACAATCATGGCAGGTAAGCCTTGGGATCTGTCCCACAGACTCCTCAGGGAAAGCTCTTGGGAGCTTTGTGGACAATGTAACACCCCTATGCATGGAGCTGAGTTCAAACTGTGCTGTCACTGAAAGCACCAGTGATGCCAGAGAAGAAAATGCATGCTACAAACCCAGACAGAGTTGAGATAAAAAATGTGTAATATTCTTTAAAAACATAACAGTAATAAAAATAAGGCAATGTCTTTAAATGTCACCCATTTCTCCTTTATATACCTACAGATTCAATGTAGATATATAAAATACTTTCATAGTTACAGTTGCATATATAATACTTTTCCACTGAGATCCTGCTGGGCAGGGTGATGAGAAATGTTTTATCATATGAGCTGGCAATGCCCCTATATTACATAATTCTGGAGCTAGCTTGCCAAATTTTTAAGGAAACTTCCCTGACCATCCAGGAGACACTCTGTCGATCACACTCCCACCCCCTAGACTTTCATTGCTGGGACCAAAGTCCCTTCACAGAGGTGGCTCCAGTGACCCCATGGGTGCCCCTCTTGGTCCCTGCACACACCACACTCACAGTCAGACAGGGTTTGGCTCAGCCCTGTGTTTCCCTCAGCAGTCTCAGATGTCTGGATCTTCTAAGTAATTAAATCATGGCGCAGTGGCACAAAAACTGCTCAAGCTGGTGCCTCTGCAGTAGGACTCCCAACAAAGGAATCCCCAGGTTTTGTACCCTCCATGCCTGTGATAGTCTGGGGTCTTTCTGCTGAGTCCTTGGCTCCTGTGTGTCCCAGAGTCTGGTCACCTGGCCAGTGCCACAAGTCCTTGTGCAAGGGGTCAGCACCATGTCCCCCAGCCAGGGCACTGCCTGCAGCTCCCACTGCAGCTGCACACCCAGTACCTGCTCTAAGTGTATTCCTCAACAAAACGTCCCCATAGCAGGATATAAAAGCAGGTCACTCCCTATTAAATGTTCTATGTCAAAGAAAAAATGCACTGAAGTCCAATCAACTGGTTTTAGTTTTTAGTGTTTTGTGGTGGAAGGTGATCAGGGGTAATTTCTGTCTGGCTACGAATGCTCATTGATTCTTTCTGTACTGCAAGTCTCCAGACAGTGGCTGTGAAGGAGTGTGTATTATCTAAATCCTTGGATGAAACTGCAAAATGCTACAGATTGAGGAGTTTTCTTCATATACAGGTAAACTTCCTGCTGCAAGAAAATGTCCCAAGACACTCTTCTACCATCTGTCCCCAAAATGAGCCCTAGAAAAGCAAAGCAGAGAGCAGGATATGGGGATAGCTGGTGAACAACAGGAAAAACAGAGCTCTAAGGTACCAACACCTCCACTCTCAGAAGATTGCCCAATGCATTCCAAATTGCTTCAGTGGACTAGACAACAGTAAGTCCCTCACCATTTTATCAAGTTTGCAAGGGATCACTTTTAGCCCTTCACAGCCACAAGTTGCCACAAGCCTTTATCCAGCAGTGTCCAGATGTTAAATAAGGGAGAAATGAGGCTGGCCTAGTTAAAATCCTCTAATCCTTATGTAGGGGTCCTGTCATGGATAGCTAATGACAAGGTACACAGGAATCAACATATCTGTGCTTGTCACACACACAGATCCTGCCTGAAATGTAGATGTCACTGGAAGATGTATTTACCATCCTTGCATTCAAAAGGCATAATTCAGCAATTACTTGAAAATTCAGATGCTGGGCATGTTATTAGACATACTGAAAAAGGACATAAACAAAGCAAGGTTTTGCAGAATCAGTATCTTTTCAAGATAAACAATTCTAAATATATTCTAACCCATGGACTCAGAACTGAGTGACAGTCCAGAGCTGCAGAGAAGAAAAACTCTATGGTTTTGGTCTTCACAGCAGTTTTAAGTATTCACCATTTTGGAGAATTTCCAGATTCCAGCTAAGAAAAGGACAATAAAAACGGAACTTTTTTTTTCCCCAGCTACCATTGCATTGCATTTATGAGCCTTTTGAAATACAAACTTCTATGCAGGATGAAAATGCATCACATATGGCATTTCTGAGTTTCAGCATACTCTGGTTGTCCTCAAACAATTCTCAGTCCATTTTGTTTGGTAATCAAGGTATTTGAAGTAAGAGATTCCTTCCTGGCCTGCAAAGCCATTTGAAGAGCTGCTGGGAAGTTTCTGATTTCCAACGTGTTGCTCACATGGGACAGATTGTACAAAAAGAGATAGATTCTAGATGAACTTGTAGAAGAACACTGACCAGTGGGTGATGCCACAGGAGCATATTTAGTAACAGACATTGCCAAAATTTTAGCAAGGGCAGAAGACTCACAGCGAAACGGAGCCTTGGGAAATCAGTTTGGGCTACCGATGAGCTGGCATTACAACCATCCTGCTGGCCAAGGCAACTACTGTGGCCAGAAAGAGTTCCTTTAAAAACAGTATCAGAAGCAGAGATAGTCCAAAGTGATCCTTTCCCTGGCATGCTGCTGTAATTTCTGGCAATCAGTATCTTCCCAGTCCAAAAGGTGAATTGTGTTCAACAGCTGGGGAAGTGTACGGGGAAGCAATTATTTGTCATGTCTCAGGACATGACAAATAGTCATCCCATGACTGAAGAAAACACAGAAATTTCATCAGGAAGCAGTTTTAATAGCTGAGAAAGTGCATTTTTGCTTTGTATTTATTCAAATTGTGGAAGACAGGCATCGGTTGCTTGGAGGCTAAAATTAGAAATTAGGTCAACAGCAGTTAGAATTATGGAGGATACATCCAACTGTCCATGCCATTCATTAAATTATAGCTTTCTTTTGCATCATCTCATTTCATCTCCTCTTCTCTCTGAAGCATTTCATGGAAAGAATTTCAGTTCTGCCATTTACCCTCCAGGAGGATCACCTTTGCACATAAAAGTCAAGATATGGCCATAGAGACAGTACATGAACCTCCACTGTTTGCAACCCCTATTCTCAGAAGTTTTAACACTGTTTGCCTGTTTGACCAGCTGCAAGATTATATTTTCAGATAACAAATAAAATAGCTGAATGCTCTTTCCCAAGTATCAATAATTTACTTAAGCCCCTTCATTCTACATATGCTTCTTTTCCCCACTTTGAATTTGGGTGGACACTCCATTAAAATAAAGCAAAACTATGCCCAATCATCACATATATCAAGAATATTGAAAAAAAAAAGAAAAAAAAGAAAACCAAGGTAGTTTTAGAGCTCCATTCTAAAAAAGAATTTAAAACTAAATATGTAAAATATGCAAAATTAACAGCCAGCTTGCTATACTTTGAATACTGCTTCCAGATGTGAGAAGCTGCAGTCAAAGAAAAGTATGCTTTCTAATTTTTTTTTTAATATCAGATAATAATTCTTTGAACTAGCCAGAGTCCACAACCTTTTCCTCTTAATACAGACATGTTAGTATTTATTGCATCTGCCATGGCAAATGTGGTCTTCTGATTTATATTATAGCAAATATTTGTATTATAGCAAACATGCGACTCTACTGAGATAAAATAGGTTTTGCTTCCAATTTTTTTCAAGCCCACATGTGACTCCATAGAAGGTATAAAACCACTAACCATTATAATAGTCAACTAAAATTACACAGATATCTCTAAATAATTAATTTCTGTGAAAAGCTCAATAATTTTCCAGTTTTAAAAAATGACCTCTTCATAATTCCTCACAAATAAATATTAATCCATTCCCATTAGTGACAAATGTAGCAATCCCAAATTTATGATATGTTACTACTTTGCAGCACTTTTATACTACAAATATTGAGGATAAATGTGATTTCTTTAACTGTGCACCCTAGGGAACTTCAGTTAGAAAAGCACCTGCATCATCATCAATAATATCATTCCAGTCCAGTGCTAAACTTGCATCTGGTCTCACATGGAACCTGCATCCTGCTTTATATAGGATCAGGTCCCTTGAATTGTGTAAGAACAGGCTGACGGCATCCCAGGCCATGGGCAGAG
>VXBB01006965.1:232416-249990 GCA_013399915.1 Illadopsis cleaveri
CAAAAAAACCCAAAACCAACAACAACAAAAAAACCCCACCCCAAACAACCCCCCCAAAACACAAACCACCAAAATCAAAAAACAAACAAACAAAAAACCCCAAACAAAGAAAAAAAACCCCACCATCAAACATCTCAGTGCAAGAGTGCAACTCTAGTCCAGTTCTTACCATTCCTACTCACACTTAGAAGATACCTACATTTACACACTTCAATACAGGATTCTTAAATCAAGCACCTAGGTATGCTTAGTGGTCCCACATGAAAAGCCTGCTTTTTCAGGGGTTTACATTCAGGAGGGTCCCCAGCGTTCTCCTGGGAGCAGCCCTTAGCAGTGTTTCTCTTGGAGGCGGGAAGGCAAGAGGTCTGGAGGGAAGGCAGAGTCCTGCCTACCATGCAGAAGACGCTGGGGTTTTGCAGTACTTGCATGCAACTCACTCTCCCACACTTCTTTGTGAGGATGTGGGAGAGCAGCAGCTGCTGGTGGATTGCATCAGCATTTCCTCTATAACCACATTCAATTTACTCTAGGGTTTGGGTAACACTTAGACCATGGGTCAGGAAATGTGTTGACTCCCCTCTTGCAGGGTCTGACGGACAATTAACATCAGAGACAATCACCAGGGGCCTGATTTTCCAAGGTGATGAGCACACTCTGGTCCACCTGGTGTCATTGCAATCCAGCTGCCCATCTTCACAGGAAGGAAGGCAATGGGCCTTGATGTGCTCCAGGAAGGTAGTGTGATTCAGTGAAAACAATACTGAATCAAGCATCTGTCCCTGGAATTTTATTCCCAATTCTGCCATTTTTTTCCAGGTAACCAGCTCAAATTACCTTGATTCAGTTTCCCAACATACACCTTCTTGGGACACACTTCCCAAAGATTATCTTTGGAGTACATGTATTGTGTATGCACACAACTTCTTTTCCTTGTTTTGCTGAAAATAATCTACTTATGGCCAACGCAGTCTGAACTATTTCAAACCAGTTGAAAAAAATGCATCTTTCCATCACTGAGGAAGAGAAAATTCTGGCACAATTTCAGGATAGATACAGAAGCTTTATGTCTCTTTATTCAGAGTTACTGTAATTGTGCTGGCACCGTTCCCAGAGCTGAGCTAAGGTCAGTGAGAAATCTGTAAATTAATAACTGTAGAGCTGATGTGATCTCTATCCAGGAACCATGTTGTACATTCATGAAGCTTTATAGGAAAGAAAAGTTAAGTTTCAGTTTATCCAAGAAAGTTTTAGAATCTTAATATTGACAATTAGCATACCTTGGATCTACTCGGAGACAGTGGACCTGATTCTGATCTTACCTTTACAGGAACTCCACAAAATGTGTTACTCTAGATTAATTCCATTGCTGCTACCCAAATGAACAGGAATTGGGTGAAACCTCCTCTGAAAGCCAAGCCTAGATAAACATGCTTTTCCTTTGGGAGTCTTATTTTACATGAAGAGATTTCTCTGTTCTTCTGGTTTTATTCAGTCACAAGCAACATCAAATCAATCCAGTCTAATGTTATTGACCAATAGATAATTGCTGTTGCTACTTGTATAATTAACATTTAAGAATTTCATTGTCCTACAACTCAGAAACACAGAACCAGAGGGGTTTTCTGGTCAGACGAAAGTTTTCTGCTATTGCACATAACCCATCAGAGTCATTTAGATATGTATCAGTGTATCCCCCTTTCTGAAAGATTATTCAAAGTGTCTTTCTGAAGATAGTTCCCCTTGCGGCCTGATCTCTTACTGTCATTAGTAAGCCCTGTAATCACCTTTTTTCTTGTGAGAATCCCTCTTCTCTTTTCTTATCAATTTCTAGAAATTGATAGCACAACTATCAATTTCATAGAATCATAGAATAGTTTGAGTTGGAAGGGACCTTTTAAAGGTCATCTGGTTCAAGTAGGTAATACAGAACAAGGATATTCATCTCCATTTTATACAAAAAGACAAAAATCAAAACTAATCTGAGATTAAGTGGAGAACTCATCCTACAGTACTGCCACCCCCATCCAGACTGCGGTTCCGCTAGAAAATTTTCCCATCTTCTTGTATTGCACGATAAGCAGAACACTGACAACTTTGGTAATTCTTCTATTGGTTAAGAACCAGCAGCTACTGTAGCATTTTCAAAAAAAAAATCAGCTCAGATCTGCAGAAACAGCTTTGAAGTCTCAACTGTGGCATTAACATCATGATTTCATATGATTGAAGTCACTGTGTTCAGGAGATGATGTAAGAACAGTTTCGACCACAGCAGGTGTTTAGAAGTTCATCCTCAGAAGCAATTTATGAGGCTGAGAGGGAAAAACAACTGATCCAAAGATCCGGAAGATGACAGGAGTCTGTGAATTGAAGCTATTTTTCTGTCACTGCACCTGGCATGAAAAGAAAGGACAATGAGAGAACCCAGTTAATAAAACATCTTCTCTGATTCAATGAATCTAGGCATTTGTTTTTGCTTCTTTTCACAGGCTTATGTGAATTCATAAACATCAATCAGAAAGGAAAGCTTCGTCAGGAAACATTTGGCATTTTGTACAAAACTGTATCTTTTCAAACTGAACTAGACCTGGAAAAACTTCTGATAACAGTTTTTATAGAGTATTTTAACTCACACTGAAAGATGAGCATCCATAGTTTTATGTAGCCCTAGCTTCTATGAACAAGAGAACCAAACTATTGATGTCACCAAAGTTGCACAGAAACCATGTGTGGCCTTTGAAGGTGACCAGGCACTTCCGAGGGCCTGAGCCGGTGCTGAGTGACAGAACCTGTCTCCTCTCACTGCTGCATGCTCCCTCAAGGAAAGTGAACACCCTCCTTGGGTAAATTTTTGGGGTACTAGAAGGCAATAAAACCAGCAAATGCTACCTTGTCATGGTGTAGGGTCTCTCAGGGAAAAGGTAAGGTAAAGACAGGCTTCAATTGTGTTGGGATATCTCTTCAGCTTAAACCCTGACTCAGCCCTGCTGGGAGGGAAGAACTCTGGCAGAACCCCACTTACTTTCAAGCAATACCCAGTGCAGATGCCACACCGGACGGATTTTTCCTTTCTTTTTACTACTGCTTTAGAAAAGCAGATTCTGGTTCATGACCAAGAGATTCTACTCAGAAGTAGTTGCATTACTGTGCAGTCAAGATGATTGATTGGGATGAAAGCCATGGGGTAGCAAAGGTGAGATAGAGCACTGTATTAATACTTGAGCCACTGAGCCAGGGTTGCCTAATTCCAGAAGGGCTTATTTCCTATTTCTGCCTTAAGTATAATGAAAAGTTGTAAATAAATAAATTAGTAAATGTAATATTTTTCTCCCTTTACATTTTTACAGGAAAAAGGAAACAAAAGCTTCTTATCTGAAAAAAATACTGAGAGCCAGAAAAGTATGCTTATACTCCCTTGTTTATATAATTCCTGACTCAAAATGAATCAACGGTAACTTGAAATGCCTGCGTATAAATTATTATTGTTTTGTGCCTCTGCTCAAGGCCCTCTACCTTTCTCAGTTTCTTTTGGGTCAAACTACTTCCTGGTTTTGGAAAGCTCAAGGATGCTGTCTGCACATATAGGCTTTTCCAGTGTACGGTATCCTGTCCCACAGTATGGGACAAGTCCAAAGCTTCTCTGCAGCTGCCAGATGGTAATTTTTAGCAAAGAACTGGTAGATACAAAACCCAAGGTTGTTACAACTGTAGTACTGCTATAAGACTTCATTCAATTTAGGTGTATCACTGTGCTTGTTGTGGTAGGAATCCTCTGCAAGAGAAAGTCTTGCTGAGAAGCCTTAAAAATAGCAGGCTTAAAATCAAAATATAAAAGGAAGAGCACTGGCTGCAGGATTAATGCCCCTGGGACACAGAATGTCTCTTCCTGATGATATTTATAATCCACACCTGGACCACATTGTTGGTGGTCCTTGTATTTCTTCTGGGATGAATTCCATGGTCAGTGATTGAGTTACAACTTTGTTTTCAACATTACACTAAGGGGAAAATGAATTGATGTGGGAAAGCGTTACAGTCAGTGACTTTTTCTCCATAGTTTTTCAGGAGCAACACTTGTTCTTTTTCATTGCTTGCTGCAGTGTAAAGGAACCTGTGGCCACACTGCGCTTTTTAGGTTTGTTTTTCCAAGCAGGATTTAGCTGTGAAATATATCTAGTTGTCTTCAGACAGGGGAAACAGCAGCTTTCCAATGTGTACTTGCTTTTTGTGCCAATGCAAACCCACCAAAAAATGTTATCAAATCAGAAAGAGATTGCTATTTTCACTTCCCATCAGTGTGACAACACATGATGTAAAGCAGTGGAGAAATTGGGGCTTTAAAAAAATTTAATCAGGTCAAAGCACCAGTTTGCATGCCATTACACCACTAGTTTGCATGCACTTTGCACAGTTCAAAGCTTACTCTGAATGCAACTCATGTACACCGGGGCTTTCAGCCATCACAGCAACAGCATCGCTGTGAGCCACAATACAGACAACAGCTCTGGCAAGAGCCCTCAGCAAATCCCCGTCCTGCAGGGCAGGAAATAAGGTGGCTGGAGTGCAGTCTGCAGATGTGAAGGGAGGAGATCAGCAGGTAGATAAATGGGGCCAGGCACTTCTGCAGACTGGAACAAACACTGCATACCCTGTGCATCCCTGTGCTCACCCATGTAATCCTAGGGCCAGCACCTGTAGCCTGGCAGACACAGCTCCCTGTCCTAACATTCTGAGAGCCAAAGTCCTTTTGCCTCAAGTGCCTTGCCCATCCCCAAGGTTGATTCAGCTGACCAGTCTATGAGATGATTTGTGCTTCCTTCTGGCTCAGCATCAGTGAATGAACTGAGCAAAGGCAAAAATGGTTCTCTCTGCTCTGTCAAAGGAGCCCTTGAGTCTACACAACTGCTTCTGCTGCAGGCAGCCTGGAGTCAAGTTCAGCAAATACTGTACAGGTATGAAAAGTGATGCAACACACCTCCATACCACACTGGCATTTTCCCTAGAATTTAATGCCTTTTCCATGGATAGCCTCTTTGGAAAGCCTTGGGATTCATCTATATTTGGGTCATTGCCATGTATAACTTCCTCCAGACTACTAGAAGGAATCCCATCCTCACAGAGAATGAAGAATGTTTCCCTGTCCCCAAACTGACAGGAGAGACCTGATTTCCAGGCACTCTCTTTACAGCCTTGGCTCCAATTCTGCATAATGTGTGCTTAGAAAAAGGACTGTGTACTTATATTCCAGTAGCTAAGTTAGATTAGTGATGAGAAAAGATGTATTATTGGTATGCTTCTGTATGTTTTATGCACTGTCTAGAAGTTTCAGTAAAAATTCAGCTTCATTACCTAACTCAGCATGCAGGCTCAGACCCAGACAGATGCTCAGGTAGTGTTTCCAAGTATCGAAAACCATAACACACATCCCAGTCCACACAAATCTAACACCAAACTCAAAAGCCTTGTTTGACAGTTTTCAAGGCTGGATCTGTCAGCAGCCCCACTGTCTGGTGACAGTACATGGCAGTGAATATGGCATGCTGTCTTCCACAGGGGACTCCAGTCGTGTTTGTAGGCCAGCTCTTTGGCCATGAAAACCTGCACTTTATCACTGCTCTTTGGCCTGAATGCCTGCACTTTTGGTTAAACACTCCATCCTCTTTTCTTGAAACACCTTAGGAGAGATCCTGGGTTAACCCTTATATAGGTTGAACAGAAACTCCTAGTGCCTGAGCTGGGTGATGGGCATATGGCTGAGCAAATCCCTTCAGAGGAAGACAGAAATTCAGAATGGGAATCCTTCCATGTCCACAAACTACTGTTATCTGTAGGAGCCATGAAGCTCCTGTAGTAGTGTGACTCACCTTCATTCACTTCCTTCACAGTCTGAGCAAATACCTTCCATTCCTAGACTTTCCCACTGTTAGAAATGGACTTTTGACAAAGTGAAATGTGTATCCCCGGAACAACTCCTGACACATCACCACTGGCAGAACCTGTCTTCCTTGGAATACACACAAGCTTCCCCTGTCCGGCCCTACAATGGTCACTTCCTATCCTATGCTGTGGATGTACTAGCACAGACCATTCCAAGTAATCTTGTGTACCAAACATTGGCAGCTGGCTAATATTTAAGTTATCAATTGATTCCTCCCTGCAGTAGCAGATCAAGTTACAAGTTGAACTGGTGTTAAAAATACATCTCATTCTCCTTAAAAGCCAGTGGAAACACAAGTGTCAAGGATGCAACTGTACATTCACTGTTTACTGGTTAACTCCTGGTTTGTGGAAGCAGATTTTCCAGGCATAGATCACAATTTCCTTTTCTAGAGAATTAGGGAGCTGGACATATGCCTACAGCTGTTTGCCCAGGTCACGTCTCTCTTCTTTGAGATACTCACCTCACAACACACGAGCAATACACACAACCCTTGGCAACCTGAAGAGTGAAATACAGAGACCTAGAGGGTGTGGGAGTGAAGGGGAGGGAAACAAATAACCCCACCATGGGTGTGATCTCAAATCTATTGAAGTTAAAGGAAGTGATTTCAACATGCACCATCTACTCTGCAAAGAGGTGCCAAACTAAGCTATTGGGCTTTCCAAAACTTGCACAAAGACCATGTTTATAATTTGGTGTTGTGTTGATGACAACCATTGTGATAACTCCTGGTCAGTAATCATTAAAATAAAATCCTTGTTCCAGCAGTGTGCTTGGCTGCAGCAAGAGCTGTACGTAGGTACCAGGGACTAGGGCTAATGACAAAGTTCTGTCTGGATGGACAGAGAAAGGAGAGACAATAAATAAAATGCAGGGATTAGCCTGAGGAATATTTCAACCATGGTTCTGTAAATATCACAGGTAAGGAAAGATCCTAGAGTAGGAATTGTCTCAAATTTGGACATAGCAATATCAGAGTACTTCTCATCCAGCAAATTTGTAATACTGTTTATGAAGGAACTTTGTAACATTTTTCCTGCTACAGCAGGAAATGTTGCTTAAGCCCAACATGGAGATGAGCAGGTGACTCAGGACAAACATGCAGACCTCAGCTTGGCCCTTGGATAGGTGCTGTCATATCACAGTACATCTGTGAAATCAGCAGCCACAATATGCTTCTGGAAGAAAGCATGCCAGCCAGAGGGCAGATGTGCTTGCACAGTCAGTGCACCTGGCATTACAGCCTGTGCTGCCATCCAGACCATCTATAGGTACCACCCATACATGAATGGAGCAGCTCAAGGAGCTGGGACATCCCTGAGGATGGGTTCAGCATGGGACGTGCTGCACACACACAGACCAAAGCCAGCTGAATGACGTCTCAGGACAAGGTGCAATTTTTGTGTCAGCAATGGAATCATTAATACATGTGCCTGCAGGCTTCAGACCAAATCCCTTTCTTGGAACAATGCAAAGGGAGTTAAAGGGGTATTTTTTGTTGAGCATAAGGCTGAGCTCCCCTGCTCCAGACTGCAGCACACAGACAGTGGTAAGTGCGTGCGGACAAACAGGACTTTGCTCTCTAAACCAGGCTGGCGCACTGCCCAAGCTTCAAATGCAGCCTGTGAGGATTTGACTCCAGACAATTTGATGGATACTGTGGGGGTGTTGGAGGCAAGAGAAGCCAAGAAAATGAAATATCTGTCTGTCAGTTGCTCTGTTTCCTGAGATATTTAATACAAATCCTTCACTTCTGTAAATACACTCTGCATGCTGCTATAGGTAGGACGAGGTTCTAAGTGTGATACTATGAGAAAAGTGTGCAATGCATAAACCAAAACTGGAGAATGTTTCATCTGCAGGCATCATTCCTTACCAGTGGTAATAACATCCACGTGATAAATTCATTTATTTCTGCAAACGGGTCATAAATTACATGTCAGCACAGTAATCCCCATTTATCCCATTCTTTGACCTCCTCTACAATATGCCTATTGAGTCTTTTCTAACTGCACTGCTTTTAACTTTATCAAGTGCCTTAAGTCCTCTGAATTTTGATCGTTGATTGCCAACAACTGCAGTGATTAAACTGAAGCCTGAACCATCCCCATTACTAAAAACTCATCCCTGGCCTTTTCTGCAAATCCCATTTCAGCAGCATTCCTCTCCTCTTCCCCTTTGTCTGGGTCTGACTGAAAAAAATATGCAGGACCATTTCCCAGGGTTAATTTTTAATTGTATCCTCACTGCTGCAGCAGATGAAGTCATTTATTATCCAGCAGGCAGCATGCTAACATGTTAGGCAATGGCAAATGCTGAAGGAGGTGACTCAGGCATAAGCAATCAGGCAGAGTTGTGCATTCCCACCTGCCGGATGGCTCAGCACAAAGAGCAGAGCACAGTGTTTTACTTTACCCTACACCTGCATCTTCATCCGAGGGACACCTGGATTCCAGCCATGCAGCCACTGAGGTTTATGTGCTTCATAGTCATGTGCAAAGCATGTACAATAAACAGAGGCCAGCCCTCCCTCTGCCTGGACACTCTTTTCCTCTAAGAAAAGCAGTCAGTCCTGCTGCAGGAATGTGTCAGCCCAGGCAGTTTGGCCCTAAATAACACATTGTGATCTCAGGCAGACTGGAGCTCAGCCTACCCACCTGTAAAACAGGTTTAATGGTAATTGGCTTTTTTTTATAGAAAAGCTGGGAGGATTACTTCATGTCTGAGATCTCTGGATGAGAACTGCTTAGTGGCACAGAGCAGTTTAAAAGAATAGCTCAAAATTAGGGCCAGAGCAGGCTGGCAGCCCAGTGAGCAGGTGGAAATGACTACAGAAGCTGCACTGTTCTTGTCTCATTACCCAAGAGCCTCAGAAAGTCCGGGATGCAGATGATTCACAAACCAGAAAGTACTTTTGAATTACTTATTAAGATTCATGTTGCTTTTACTGCTCTGGGACGCACAAGGTTGGGCCGCAAAATCCCTTTTGCCACTCCTCAGAGTGAAATGTGGTGGTAATGTAGGGTTCACTCTCCCATGTATCTATCACAGTTGCATTTTTGCCTTCGCAGAGTAGACCAAAGGCCACTGAAGAAGTCCATGAATCTTCCCTGTATCTGCAGTAAGCTTTGGATCAGTAAGCCAACAAGAACATGCAGCTAACATGCTACAACAAGTTCACTGGCGTGTGCTGATCTGCAGGAGAGCTGGGCTGAGTGTGCTCCTGGAAACCAGGAAGATCTTGACTAAGGAGGCAACAGCTTCCTGCTTAGTCCTCACTGGAGCACACCAGTGCCGCTTAAATGGGGAAACAGAGCAGCTCTGAACCCATTCCCTCCCCTGAGCACTGTCCCAGAGAAGCTAGAGGGAGGGTATTGTTCTACTCTTAATTCACTTTGTGATCACGTAAGTCCCCCAAATCCCACTGCCAGTAAGCTCTAATGATTAAACAGCTCACTGAAGGGAAAATACAGCTAACACGTTCTACGCCTATCAAAGCATATTGCTAATGAGAACAGGGAAATCTCTCAGAGTTAATACAACATCTGTAGATTAACACAAGCTATGATAGTCAACAGCTGAAATTCCATCAATCACTTGGATTCCTGTAACATTTCTGATCAGTGTTTTTGTATGTTAACCTCAGAATTTCCCCAACTGAAGTCTGCTGACTGATGGTGGGAAACACAAAGTCATGAGTCTGAAACCAGGGAAGAAATTTGCAATATGTTGCCTTGGGCATCTCAGCTTGGGAATGTTTCAGGAGGGTCTGACTTCTGAAATGTTTAGCACTGGCCCCTTGAAAGTCCCCAGAGAGTATCTGGGTGATTTGCACACACACACACACACACACACACACACACACACAGAGTCACACCACTGCTGAGCTCATGAACATCTGCCTGAAAAGTTACCTAGAAACATGCAATGGACCTGCACCAGTCCTGCAAGATGCAAGTAACAGCAGGTCCTCTTCTGCTTTGCACCCTGCTTTTCACCTTCCCTGACGGAGAAGCAGCAGAAGAAAGGGGATGACCCAACTGCAGACAAAAAGCCCAAGATTCTGTGGTAGACTTTATGGCTTCAGTGTGGGAAAGTTCTGTAATACAGAAAGTGGTAACTGCCAGCAAGAAGAGAATCTGTGTGAAATAGGGGTAGAAATACCCTGGAGACATCAACTATGTTCACGTCTCTCACTGAAGGGATGATTTCTAGCCCAGTGCTGCTCTTGAAGGCATTAGTGTGGGAGGACTATGTCCTCACCCTTACTAGGGATCTCTCAGGACAGCATAGACAGGACAGTGACACAAGAGCAGAGCTTAACTGCCAAGGAAACCTTCCAACATCTAACCTGGATCTCACTTGATGTGGGAATACCACTACCACCATAAGCTCCCAGGGAGCTCTATAACTCAGAATCTTTAGCTCTGACAACGAGCAGCTTCACTGCAGGACAGTGTCTACCTTTGCTATAAATAACCTCAAGGCTGAGGTCACCCATGGACTTGGTTACTGCAGCAGCATGTATTTGAGGTAATCACAGAAAGGGATGAAGGGGGAGCTGGAAACACTGCACAAGAGCATCAGGAAGAGGCTGCCACAGAGGAAAACACCTGTCCGTAATGGAAAGGGACCAGATAAGCAAGCTTTACTAAGCTTGAGTAGGAATAGAGCATATACTGGAGTGTCAAGAGCATGAAGAAGCAGAGAGATGCTGGGAAGGCTGGATTGTATCCTCCTCCCCAGTCTACAGGGTATTTATTTTATTTTATTTTATTCTGCTTCACATCAGCTTTACTTACTTGCATAGACAGCAACCAAGGCTCAGGGCATCTTCTTACAGTAGAAGAAAAACCAGAATTTAGTGAGGGGCTTAACAGAAGAGAAGAAAAGTCTCAGCAGCTTGAGCATGATGATGAGAAGGAGGGTTGCATGGCAGGGTTAGAGACAATGTGTAGCCAGTATATTAAAAAATAGTCAAAGGAAAAGGAACCAGTAGTTTAACTGGATAAACATAAATGTCTTTAATTCTATCTAGTTCTACCACGTGTGCATGCCTGAATCATGCTGTGCAATGCTGCTTTGAAATTTCTGCAAGAAACAGATACAGTTAGCAATTGTCCTTTGATGCTGAAGGGAAGAAAATCAGCACTAGCTGATGAAGAAGAAGACTATTTTAAAAAGAATACCAATAATATTAGTGTCTTCTCCAGGAGAACATGTGGGATGGTCTGAGATTTCAGTACAAACTCATCTGGTAAGGAGAGGCCTTGAACTACACAGATAAATCTGTTGCACATCAGTGAATGCAGAAATGATATAGAGCACAAGACATCCCTTAGCAACTCATCCCGCTTCCACTCTGGAAATCTAGCACCTGCCAGCAAAAGTGACAGATGACCCAGAGCATGGTAAGTGATCCAAACTGTCTCATAAAAAAAATTGGTAGCATATCAGTTGCAAAGGGTTCAAACTTTTCTGTAGAGTTTGAAAAAGAAAATCACATGAGGACTAAATATCACAAGGGCTTCTTAACAAAAAGTAAGGCTTCCAGCTTCCAAAGACCTGAGTTACTGTTGTATGAAGACGAAGGCAAAGCCCTCTCTCAGAGTGCAGTGATCTGAAGATCAGGCTCCAAGGGAATGATTGACATTCCATTCAGGCTGACAGCTAACAAAAGCTCCTGTACATATGCCAGCAAGCCACTGCCAGGAAAATCAGTGTGGCTCCCAACTTGCAGATTTCTGCATTACCGGGCCTCCTACTGCAGTTGACCCTTGCTTATCTACGCTGGCAGGCTCAGCAGAGAGTGGAAGGAGACACAGGACCTCACCAACCCTGGCAACTTTTGATGAGGGGGGGCATTTCATGAAAGAATCAGTGTCATTTCTAAGTAACTCAGGCTCCAGATTCACCACATGATCAGCTACAACTCCCTGGAAAAAGCAGGAATAGTAAAAAAGAACATTTATTGGGGGCTTAAGCAAATACCCACAGGAACAAACAGGACATTGCAGAAGGCAGTGGGCTTCGGATCAGACTAGAACCAGCAGGCAGTTGTGGAAAGCCACACTGCTTGTAAATACCCAGAGATCAAACCCATATCTCATCTCTCCCCACTGCTGACCCCATACAGCAAAATCTGAAGTCCAGCCATCCCATCATCCACTCAGGGAAGGGCCTCATGTTACGAACTATTGCATACCACATCTCAGAGATGGGAGACGTGATAGTTGTTCATTCCCACAGTGTCTCTACAAGGAGGCTGACTGGGAAATTACCAGTCTTTCAAATATGTCTTTTGTGTGTGTGTGTTTTTGGGTTGTGGGGTTTTTAATAGCAAAAAAAAAGGAATCAGCAGCTGTCTGTATTTTTAAACTATGGAACATGAATCTCCTTCCACTTCCAAGCTCTGATTACAAAGCCTTTCATTTCTGTGATTCCAGAGCATCATCTCTGCAAGTTTCTATTCTCAGTTCAAAATTGACCAAATCCAACTGTTAGCAAAATTTATTTCAGTCGACAGGAATCTTTTCTCTCTCTAGTTTTGGTGGAGAAAGGCCAGGTACCTGGCAAGATGCTGCCTTGGTTATTTCAAAAAGGAAATCCATCCTAAGAAAGATCTTGTCCTGGATCAGATAACCCTCCAGAAGTGATAACTTTGCTCTGCCCATTGAGAATCTTCTGCAACATTTCAAATGGTTTGGTTGAAGGAAGCCTGAGCACTCTTATTTAGTAGAATTTAATCCAATATTAATGTCATTATTTTGGGGATTAAAAACAAAGAGGTCCCATTTGCTGTTTGAATCATCTGAAGCAATGTCATGTCTTTGGAGATGATATAGAGGAAGACTGTGTTGATTTATTGAGGATTGATTAATTAATTCAGTGTTTTCTTTTGTTAATTGACTATTCCAGGAGATCTTTCCAGTTCAGTGTCAGTCTTAAAAACCCTTTGCAGCCAGGACTGACTGGTCTTTTTTTTCAGCAGTTGGACTGCTGCTTCCAAGTCTTAGATATCTCTAAGATTCCCAGGCCCTTGAGATGACAGTACACACTTGTGGCATTTAACACTTATAATGTCTCTTGTGGCTATATCTCTCTTGGTACAACCTGCAGTAAGGATAAGCCTGCTGACTTTTCCCAGTCTCTAGGAGACTGTGTTAAATTATAGTGTTGAACAGTTTTAGCATGGTTACTTTGAGATGACTTTCATGTATCTCATGGTTTCTTTGTGTTGCAGGAGACTCAGATTTTTCCCAAGTCTTTTTATAGTCAGTCACTCACAGTATAAGAATTCATTGTCAAGAATGAGCTCTAGCTTTGCATTTCATATAGATTTATCTGATACATTAAGAGTTTCTTTTCAAAGGCTTATTTCCAA
Source organism: Illadopsis cleaveri (assembly GCA_013399915.1). Taxonomy (NCBI): domain Eukaryota; kingdom Metazoa; phylum Chordata; class Aves; order Passeriformes; family Timaliidae; genus Illadopsis; species Illadopsis cleaveri. The sequence continues at coordinate 245,739 of VXBB01006965.1, forward strand.
GTCATGCTATTGTCAGGGTTTGTAATGTAGCAGTATTTTCTCCACAACCTCACCAGAAAGATAGAAGAGAATTATCCATGAGTCATGAGAATTTTACCTGTGAATTCAGCTAGGCCCCAGGCAGATCAGAAAGCTGGCCACTGTTTCTCAAGCATTAGTACTAGTGCATGAACAGCATAAATTTTAACTTGAAGAGAGTGTTTTTAAAATAGAAGGGAGAGCATACACTTCAGCCCATCACACAGAGCTGTGTTACTTGTGGCCTAAATTAGTAGTCAAGGGATTAAGAAACTTTCAGCTTTTCCTTCACTTTTCAAATCTGTCCCACAGAAGATATCCTTTCCAGCTCCAGAGTAAAGCATACCCTAGACCCACTCCAGATCTACAAATGAGCCTATCCTCAGCACAGGGTAGTTCCACTGGCCTCTGTGCCCAAACAACAGTTTTCAAAATTGTCCTCCTCTGAGCTAACAAAACTCAGTTTTTATTTCCTCCCAAAGTGGTAACTACGAGGGTTTCCCCTCTCTGCCCTCGGCTGATTCCCTTTGCCATCTCTAAATTTGCTCACTAACCCAAGCAAGCTGAGTGGCAATGAGTCTGCCTTCCCAGAAGCATCTCTGCAAGGAGAATGGGTTTGAGGACAGACTTTGCAAGCCTATTCCATCATTTGTCCCAGGTAAACCCAAAATACTTACAGATCTGCAGACTTACTTCACTTAAAAAAAAAAAAAAAAAAAAAGGAGGACAGTAAAATAATGGAGACTGTCAGAGAATGCAAGCCAACTTAATTTCAGAATTAGTTCATCCCTTACTGGCATCTCCAGAGTTGCATCAGCTTGCTGAGGAAATGGATTTGTCTTTGTGTTTCTGAGAAGCCAGTCTTGTTTCAATTCTTCTGAACACTTCCTTCTTTCCTTCTGACTGCACTTCAGCTTTGATCCAAGTATCAGATAGGCCCACAAGGCAGATGAGTTGCACTGAATCGGACACAAACTTCTACTGACAGGTTCTGCTACCTAAATGATGCATGACACGCAAGTGAACAAAATTGATAAGGTCTCAGCTTCTTTCCCTGTTATAATAACAAAGCACCTTGCAATGATTTTTTTTTTTCTGTTCCATAAGCTAGTTGCCATGACAAGTTACTTGTGTTACTCTGTCAGATACTACAAGGAAACAATTTGCATTCCCTAGAAAGATAGAAATTTTTAAAAGTCGATTGCTTATTAGTTTGCTTTCTGCCATGACACTACTCAATCTCTAAGCTCAGGTAGAGGTGAGCAAGAAAACATCCCAGTATGAGAAGAGGACTTGCATGTTTCTTGAGTCTAGTGTATCTGCAGGAGGACTAAATTAAAAAATCTTGAAGAATATGGTACAATGGGGAAGCAAAACTCACCGAGATCTCCGCTTTTCTCAGTATGCTCTCAGAGACATTGTTAAAGGGAGCACAGTGACAGAGCCTTCCTTGCAAACACTTTCCAAGAAAGTTTTGGTTACACAGAAAAAGTGGGCATCCAGGAAAATGGACTAGGGTGAGCTCAAAAGCCATAGAAAGAATCAGAAAGCAAACTGCATGCTTAAAAGTCAGGTGAACTTGTAGATAGGGTGAGAACAGGAGACCCAGAACAACAATAGCAACTGACACCACTGATCTCCTCTCTGTGTTTGCTGAAAACTGATACACCCTCCAGTATATCAAAAATATATGGTGCATATCTGGATGTATTTAAGTATGTATCCTTGTAAAGCTAAAAAATTACTCTTACCTACTTTGCTGATGATTTTGATGATCACAAGAAGACCTTTTCATGTTCTTTTGAGTTTTTTACTAGGAAGAAAGAAAAAATAATTCAACTTAGGTGTTTGTAGCAGAAATCACTCCAAAAAAGACTCTAATTTAAAAAATGTGGCCTTGATCTGTAGCTGATGAAAAAGTTCAGTTGTTCACTAAGCTCTTGGCATGATTATATATCACACAGTGAACAGCTAAGTTTACGTCTTGTCTACAATTCCTCTCTTACAGAAGTTAAAGAGGGGGTGAAAATATCAAGGAGGTAATTTTTGGTCAAGCACCTACAAAAATCACTAATGTACCTTTAGAGACTGAATTTAGAGTGTTGGTACAAAAAGCCATGACAAGATAAGCAGGTCTATGAGTTATGGCCTTCCAACTGCAAGCTACATACAGTTTGGTGAAAACAATCATGAAAAATTGAAGGTATGGGAATGATGGAACAGCTTTTCAACTCCACTGCACATTTTGTTTTCGGAGTTTTACTGTGACATCATGGACCTAAGACACTCTCATTTTCCTTTATATTGCTCTGCATGCCAGTGGACCCAGTATTTGATTAGCTTTCCTTTCCTGTAAAGCAAGGCTTACAACAGTAGAGCACTGCAAGCCAGAGATTTTCCAGGAATTAAACTCAAGTTTAGAGAAAGGAAGGAATAATCTGCTCAGGAAGAACAATTTTTTACAAACAGAATGGGCTATGACCTCAGAAAGTGTAAATCTGTACTCTGACATAGGCAATGGAGATATTTTGCTTCGCCACAGCTGAGGATCTAGTCCCAATATTTTGCTTTTTTATCAAAAAGAAGAAGGGGAAAGAAGACACTTTTAAGCTATTATCACTCTCTGTGTCTTTGCAAGTCTGTGCCATCACCCCTCTGTGATTGCGTGGTTATGACTCACCAATAGGTGATCCCATCTCTATCTTCCAGCAGTCTGCAAACAAATAGTCCTCATGTATCTTACAGCCTGATGTGATCTGGCACTGAAGAATGAGCAAGAGAGAGGCAGTTTCAGTCTCCTCTTCTGGTGTTTCTTGGTTCTTGTAGATCACTGAGAAGCCCAAGAAGCATGAAACTGAGGTTCCCCCATAGCTGTGACTATTTTACTACTTATTTGATGCTTCCTTCCTGACAAGTTCTTCTGGGCCACCTAGGTACCAAAAAACACAAGCCTTGTTTTCAGGGTGTTTCAAAAAGCAAGATTTCTGCATGCTCCAGTAGTCTGCCTGCTCGTTAGAAAGGGCTAAAACAAGATGAGACAGGTAGGCCGGAGAGGCGGTGCACGGTGCGTGCGTGTGTCTGCCTGTGGAGAAACCCATCACCTTTGTGTGCGCCGCTGCTCTGCCCTCGGCTCCTCGGGAGAGATGCCGGCTTTCCGCGAGCTGTGGGCCTCACTTCTCTGGAGAACTGAGAGGTCATTCAGAGTCAGGAGGGCTTGTTAGAAGCAAGGGAAGAGTTTCGAGGTAGGTTAAAGCTTCAGCCTTTTTGTTTGGACCTGTCTGTTTGCGTGCTGATTTCTGGAAAAGTGCTCTGGCAGGTTTGTTTGCGCTGGTGCAACACGTTTGTGAGACCTGAGAAAACCTGCACAACTCTCTCAACGGGTATACTTAGAACATGTTTAATCTGCTCTTGCTACAAGCTCTGCAGGGCATGAGCTTTCTTTTTATTATGTGTCAAGTGTACTATCTAGAACAATGGTTTTCAGATCAATTTTCAGATTACTAAATACCTTTTTAATGGAAACAATAAATTGTGAAAGTGTGCTTGAAACATACGTTAGAGAGAACAGTGCTCTTCCATTACCAGGAACGTGTACTTTATTTGACATCATATTCTGCATCAAAGTTTGATTACTTCTGCAAGCTGCTGGATAATACAGCAACTATGCAATCCACTATCCAGTTTCCAAATAGTAATAGGTGGATCACGGTGCCCAAGAGTAGAAAATGTCTGGTGTGCTGTGACAGAATGGGAAGCACTGCATTGACAGACCCAATTTCAGGACATGAAGCTTGAGTCCATCAATATTTACTAGCTCTGCTTCAGCAGTGCTCCTTGTGGGACCCAAATAGGATCAGACAAGAGCCTTTCAACACGCTTGGACCTTCATCTGAAATTGCAGTAATTCTGCTCGGACAGTGCATATCTCTGCTGCTAAGCCTAACTGAACCCCATCTGCCTTATACAGAGTCAATTGAGGTGTCTTTTCTTTTGTGGCCTTAATTGCACTTGAATAATTTGGAGTCATCTATTTTTCTAGGCATTTCCAGGGGCCAGAAAAATGCACCCTGTGAGCTGAGTTTAGCGCATCGCGTTATCAGGCAAGACCGTGACTGGCAACCAATACTACATTTCAGGGGTATCTGGTCCTCCTCCCCAGAACGCTTCAGTGGGACGCCGACAAAGGCAGCGCAGCCCCGGGCAGTCCCGCGGGGAAGGGCGGGCTGCAGGAGCG
>VXBB01006965.1:250795-285508 GCA_013399915.1 Illadopsis cleaveri
CCCCCACTGTGCTGGGGCTGCCCTCGCCGTGCCCGGGGCGGCGGTGAAAAGGGACGGACCCTCGGCCCAGTGGGCGGTGGCAGGGCCCGGGGTGTTGGGGGTGGTGGCGGCCACCCACCTGCTCGCCTGGCCGCGCCATGACTCTGCTGCCTGGGCGCTGCCTGCCCACCCGAGCCCCGGCAGGCCGCCGGGTGGGAGGGTGGTGGGCTACCACCAAGCCACAACCTCTGTACCGCTTTGCCCTCCATACTCTCTGCCCTCCATCCCCTGCCCTCCTTCTGCACCCACTGCGCATTCCTCCTGTCCTCACCCTCCCAAGCTGTAGCCCTTTTTCCTTTCCCCCCTTTGCCGTCCCGCTCCCCTCCATATCCATTAGCTGCAGCCGTGTTCGCCTCCTCTTCTTTGCACCCCCAGTTTGCAGCCCACTGCTCCCATCTTCCCTCATCCCCTTGCATCCCTCACAGTGCTCCAGTGATGCTTCAAAGGAGGGGCACCAGACTCCCCACTCTTTGCCAAGGCAGGTACCTGCTGGGCTCTGACGTGCCTCAGGGGAGACCAGCTCCATGGCGGTGCCAGGCGTCGCCAGGCCCGGAGCGACGCGCGGAGGGGGCAGGCAGGTGGCGGAGGTGCAGGTATTTGTGTGCATCCGTGAGCAAGTGAGCCAGGTCCCCCGTTCTGCGAGCATGCGGCTCTGCGGAGCTGGTGACACCTCCCTCTCTCCTAGGGACGCTCGCTGCCGGGGCTCTGCGGCGTGCCGAGGCTGCCTGCGCCCTGCTGCCCTGCAAAGGGTGTCGCGGCGTCCGGGGCTGCAGCGCCTTCACCCCAAGTGAAGGTGGATCCCATGGCTCGCTTGGCCCATACAGGTCCTGACTGGGGATGTGTTNGGCTCGGCGGGGACGGGTCGGTAGCGCCGCCGCCACCTGTTAGCGGGGCTGTTTCCCCCGCCGCCAAGTTCGTACCCCCACTGTGCTGGGGCTGCCCTCGCCGTGCCCGGGGCGGCGGTGAAAAGGGACGGACCCTCGGCCCAGTGGGCGGTGGCAGGGCCCGGGGTGTTGGGGGTGGTGGCGGCCACCCACCTGCTCGCCTGGCCGCGCCATGACTCTGCTGCCTGGGCGCTGCCTGCCCACCCGAGCCCCGGCAGGCCGCCGGGTGGGAGGGGGGTGGGCTACCACCAAGCCGCAACCTCTGTACCACTTTGCCCTCCATTCTCTCTGCCCTCCATCCCCTGCCCTCCTTCTGCACCCACTGCACATTCCTCCTGTCCTCACCCTCCCAAGCTGTAGCCCTTTTTCCTTTCCCCCCTTTGCCGTCCCGCTCCCCTCCATATCCATTAGCTGCAGCCGTGTTCGCCTCCTCTTCTTTGCACCCCCAGTTTGCAGCCCACTGCTCCCATCTTCCCTCATCCCCTTGCATCCCTCACAGTGCTCCAGTGATGCTTCAAAGGAGGGGCACCAGACTCCCCACTCTTTGCCAAGGCAGGTACCTGCTGGGCTCTGACGTGCCTCAGGGGAGACCAGCTCCATGGCGGTGCCAGGCGTCGCCAGGCCCGGAGCGACGCGCGGAGGGGGCAGGCAGGTGGCGGAGGTGCAGGTATTTGTGTGCATCCGTGAGCAAGTGAGCCAGGTCCCCCGTTCTGCGAGCATGCGGCTCTGCGGAGCTGGTGACACCTCCCTCTCTCCTAGGGACGCTCGCTGCCGGGGCTCTGCGGCGTGCCGAGGCTGCCTGCGCCCTGCTGCCCTGCAAAGGGTGTCGCGGCGTCCGGGGCTGCAGCGCCTTCACCCCAAGTGAAGGTGGATCCCATGGCTCGCTTGGCCCATACAGGTCCTGACTGGGGATGTGTTTTAAATTGCCTCAGGTAGTGGAGCGTGCCTGGAGACAAGAGAGACTCTGGGAAGTCAGAGTGGACTGGTGAACTCTGAAGCTGCTGGAGAAATGCTTAGGACAGCTGGAAGCAGGACTGTGCAGCAGGAATGGCTTGTTAAGCCGTTGCATGGCAAGTCAACCCCTTGACTATTTCAGTGTCCTAAGTTGGATGGTCATATCTCTTGTAGGCTGTGAGGTGCAAGTTGCTCCTGGGTAGGTCTTTGAAATGCAGAAAGGGTATGAAGTCCTGGTGAGGCTGTGTCACGATGTACTTCAGTCTGGTTGGCGTGGGTAGGATGTGCAGCTTGGAGCAGGAACTGGTTTTGAATGGAGGAAAGCACATGAGATTTGGTGTGGGCTCAGCTAAAGAGTTGCTGTAGTCAGCTGCTGATGTGTTTATCCTTCACAGCTCTATAGTATTTTAATTCTACAGCTGGTGATTTTTCCAAATGTTTTTAAGACAGCCATGACTGAATCCATGTGTGTCCCCCCTCTGTGTGTCTGGTCTTTTCCTTCTTCTCGTAAAATGTTTTTCCTGTGTGATTAATGTGCCAACTGCTTCATTTTAGCACTGGGGAGGCTGATGCTGATTGATTTCCCTGTTCAGTCTTCTCGGTGGGTCTGGAGGCTGATGGGTGTTATCACTGTAGAAAAGTCTGCTTTTGGGTGGGAGCTGTCAGCATGTCTTTTTTTTATCTCAGCAAACCTCTTACTTCTTTTAATTAAAAAGAGATGAAGTATGCGTGGTAATACCCTTCATGTTTACATTAAAATGATCTTGTAATTAGCAATAATTATCTCAGTTTGAGATATTGCTGAGATATTTAAACAGGACTTATGACCTGAGGGACACTTTTCTGGCCCCAGGGAGTTGCCCTTGTTGTGGTTCTCTCCTCTGGTGAATTTGATTCTTGGCTGCTGCCGGTGGTAAAGGTAGAACAGCAGTGGGAGTAGCCTCGTGTTCCTCTGATGTCGGCCTAGAAAGTCATGGCCACTGTTTCCTTATTGAGCCTGCTTCTGCTTCCCAGGGCTCCCTGGCAGCCCTGCCACCACCCTGGTCTGCCTTTGATAGCTTTCACCCCATGGTCTGAGGATTCTCAAGGGGACCTTGCTCTTATCTTGGGGGAGGAGGGATAAAAACAGGCTGAAAATTTGCCAGTTGACTTTTTTTTTCCTGGTTCTCCCAGGGAGGTTTGGAGAAGGCTGCTGATAATGTGGGAAACTTTTCCCTGTGAGAGTAGAGATCCTGAGGCATCCTTGGCCATCTTTCACCTGACTTCCCTTTAAGGGGAGCAAAGCTCAGCTCAAACATAAACGTTTGCTTCCAGGCTGGATATGGCTCCAACTGCCTTCCCTCCTGCTACCAGTGCACCCCAAATTTACCTTTCTGTTAGGCTGCCCTTGGAGCTTACCAGGTTTTCTTGGGGTGAAAAACCTTTATGGAACAGAAAAGTTGGATACTGGGGAAACAGTCAACAAAATAAAATCAAGACAGAAAATACTACCTATAGAGAGGGATTCCTTGTGGGAGGGTGGTGATTCTCTTCTGTCTCTCAAGATGAGTTATACAGTATACTGTATTTTTGTCAGTCTAGGAAAAGCAAAATGGTTGTGCTTCAAGTAATCTTGAGTTGTAATTTATACCCAGCTTTCTATTTTAACATTTTTGAACTGTAAACTTAGAATCAGCGCTTATTAAGCAGGAGATAAAAATGTTGAATTCTACATATGTTAAATATGTTTGAATTCTACATATATTAATCTAATAATATATTTATGACACGATACTTGATCAGCTCTGTACCTGGCTGAAGACCACAAAAGAGTGTTACTCAAACAAATTATTTGACAAATATGGATGAGATTAAATGAATGATCTATTTCCCAACTGCTGTTCAACTGATCTGCCATGGCATGTTCCTTGTTCTCTTATCTTTCCCTTCCAGTTTTCATTCCATTTTTGCATGGTTTATCTTTTCCTGAACCGTCCCTGGTATCTGTTTCATTTATCTTTTTAGTGTCATGGTTTTCCTTCTATTTTTTCTTGTGCCTCTTTCTTGAACCTCTCTTTCCATGCTTTCTGAGTCTAAATTAGCCTTTTTTCCTCTTTTTCTGTACCTTCTTGGTAGAGTTTTTTATTGACCACTTCATAGCTCAACTAAATCTGGTATGTGTTTAAACCCATAAAAATGTAAAACTGAACCCAGACTGTGTGTGAGTATGAAGATGTTTGCGTGGTGGTAATGCTTCTCTGCTTCTCCCCATGTTTTCTGGCTGTTGCAGGAAGGCTGTTCCTGCAGTTCTGGAGGTTTTCCCCAGCTCACATTTTTGCTTGTGTTCTCCTTATGCCTCTTTCAAAAGTGAATTTGACTTTGCATCTTAAGAAAGCAACCAGATCAAATGGCAGCCCTTGTGTTGTTCCCTGGTTGTGTATCTGTATGCAACCTGCTTCCATCTGCTGTCTGACCAAACCCAGCCTTCCTGCCATGCAGTTTTGCTTTCTTCCTGGCATCATTCTTCCTCCCCACTGGGTTTACAGCCAGGAGGTGTCTTTTCAGTGGGGCAAAAAGAATGAGTGCTCTGGACGTTTTCTGGTTTAACTATTACTTGCAGAGTCTTTATGAAATTCAGGTTGATGGGGGTAGGTGGCAAGAGGTGAACAGGTCATTGTGCAGGTTATAGTGCATGACCGAGCAGTCACAACATTAAACTTTGATCTAGTATTCAAAAATGAAAGTCTCCTTAAAAAATGAGGGTTCTGTTATAAAGAAGACTTGATTTGTTTTGTGGTTTGTGTTTTTTTTCACCCCTGGATAAAATCTAGGGGTGGGGAGGATAATTCAAAAACAATGAAAGGAATAGAAAATCTTGTCTTTCAGGGGAGGAAATTTGTTCTGCCATGGAAATAAAGCTCAGGCAGTCCAGAGGGTGTGATGGGAGTGCTCAGAGTGCGTGATTGGCCTCCGCTCATAGTTGCAGTGATGTTGCAGCAGTGCATGAGCTAAGCTGTGTATGTCATAGCTGTCTGCTTGAAGTACTGGGAGTTATGCCATGATGCCCCCTTGTACCCTGAAGGAAAGGTCTGTGCTGTACTGAAGTGAACAGTTCCACCTCTCATCTGTCTTCTGAGTGGGTTTGGGTAACACTGGGGTGCACTGATACAGCGAGCAATCCAGGCAGCACGTTGTTGTAAAGCAGAATTGATTGGGGCGGATGGAGCCAAGACGACTATTCTTTTGCAGTTAATTATTTACTGCAGGGAGAGAGAAAAGCTGATGATGTTTGGTTTATAATTACAGATATCCAGAGGTAAATACTTCAGGGTGATCCAGTTTATTCTGTGTGTTGCTACCTATTTCTCTACAATGTGGGACTAGCACTGTTTAATGACTGGCTCAGTAAAACCAAAACCCCATTACCAACTTCTCACCAGTGGGATATGGTTCTGTAGCTTCCTGTGTGTGGTGCTAACTGACCTGAATGCCTACAGCAGAATAGTCTTTCCATGCTTACTGTCTTAATGCATGACCTGCCTGTGATGCCCATCTGACAGCAGTGTGGGCTCTTGGAACAGCTGATCTCTGTGCTGAAAGATGATTTTGTGGTTAAAGCCACAGGATTGTGAGCTAGGGAGTCCTCACCCCCCATCTGGCCTTGGCTAAGCTGGTTGCTTATCTCACTGGACTTTTCTTTAGGAGAGATACTTACCTAGCAGATAACTAGCAAATATCCAGCCTATCTGCTAAAGGGGTAGAATGCCCTGGGTGATGCACTCTGATAATGCAGAGGCAGCCCAGGTACTTGTATGCTGCTGTGCTGTGGGCCAAACTTTAGGAGGATTTTTCCTTTTCCATAGCTAAATCCATTATAGATCAGACTGCTCGTATGCAAGTTAAATTCAAGAGCTGGTGGAGCTGAGTTTAAATGTGTGTGTGTGGGAGCAGTAACTTGACGAATACAAAAAAGAGACATTGCTGCAATGTCTCTGGGAAGATGCCTGTACGTCTTCTGCTTGTTTAGCATCCTTGAGAGAACGGCAGACATGAGGGAGAAGCTGTGGCCTGTGAAATCAAGAGGATGTTGTGCTCTTAGTGGGAGAAGAGGAGCAAGATCTAAAAAGCCAAGGAGTAGGAGTGAAATGAGGGATGCAGGTGTGCACAGCGGGGGCTGCTCCAGGCTGCCCTGTTCTCCCTGGGTGAGGCTCTGCAGAGAGAGATGTGAGGAGGAGATCAGTGAAAAAGGCATTGTGGAGGCTGCTGTTCTGCAGTGGTGCCTTGGCTCCTCTGCTGGTCAGGGCTGAACCGTGGCATGGCTGGCTGGCAGTGGAAGTGCACGGGGCCATATTCCCTGAGAAAGGCAAACCAGTGAAAAATCTCCAGAGAGTCTGGCCAGCAAGTGCTTGTGCCTGAGGCAAGCTGGGATCTTGTTTAGAGCCTTGCTGAGAAGTGAGCTCTGTTCATCAGCAGTTTTTTGGGGTAACAGGCAGCCATCGTGTCGGCCTGCTCCAGCATCATGCTCTGTCTTGAGCGCTCTGACACTCCGTGCTATCTTCAGCGATTCTGTGGCTTACATCCAGCTCTATTCAGCCTGCATCAAACCATGAGTATAGAATAAGCTTGAATGTATAAATTTGGAGCCTGCAAATGAAGGATTCCATCCCACCCCAGATAGCCACTGCAGCAGCCAGAGCAGTATTCCTGGTGTGGCACTAGGTCCTCTGTTCCTGTGTGATTGCAGCAGCCGTTCTCCTTCCCTTCTGGTAGCTTTGCATTGGATGTCAGGGGCTTAATTTTATGTGAGGGACTGGAATTCGTTCTCCAGGAAAAGGCTGGGCCTGAGAAACCAGGCTTTGGTTGGTATGATAAATAGATAAAACGGTAGTTGATTATGTTAAATAAATAAAACATCACTGTTTCTTGTATGGGACTGGTCTGGGCTTGTGTGTATGCTAATTCTGTGATTAATTTTTTTCATTGTCTCCCCTTGGATTTCTGTCTGTAGATGCAATGGCTCCTTTTGGGTCCCACTCTGTTAGACTCCTGCTGTGAACAGCCCAACTCTGCTTTGTAGAATGCAAACCTAGCAAATACGGGTGAAAGCAGGAGATACCTCCTGCCTGGTGTATGCATGCACACCCCTTGCTTCCCTTCCTTGTGTGCAGAGGATGAATGTATAACCTTACAATATAACCTTGGCCATGCAAGATCTCTCCCACTCTTGTTTCTCCCGGCCTTTTCCTGATTTGCATGATATTGTAAGAGGCCAGTTGGCTTTTTCTGGAGGGCTTGTCCCACTTTCCACACAGGCAGCCTTGGGCGAGTGGTCTGCTCCCTGACCTGCTTTGACAAGCATGTGCTGGCTTCTTGCTCTGCTGATGTGGGAGGCAGGGTGAGGAGAAGTGCTGGGAGCTAGGCAGGGGGAGGACATCGCCATGCTGGTTGGTGGTGTCACCTCCCATCTGGCAGTCAGTGTAGCTGCTGAAGGATGAGGAGCTGCACGCAAATCCCTGCTTCACTCTCTGCCTCATTGTTCTCCTGGGGTGTGTGGTGGCTGTACTGAAGTCTTAGAGGGTCAGATCTGCTCTCTCTGCTCCTAAGAGTACAGCTGCATGTCCTCCATTCTGCGGCACTCGCTTGCAGCTGATGGCTCTGTAGCTGTTCTGGTGGCCCCTATAATTGCCAAATATCAAGGTATTGATTCTCAAAGCATAGGCACTGGAAAGAAATTACTACCATGACCACGGTGGAGGTAGGAAAGAGGTGTGAGAGAGTCAGATCTAGACCTGGAAAAGTGCTTCAGACCCTGCTTTTCCACAGAAACAAGGCTATGTACTGATGTGGCTCATAGTCACAGGGACATGTGCAGGGTCTCACCAGGTCTGTGGCAAAGGAGGGAGGTACATGGATGAGGGTGGAAATCTCTGATTCATGAGCAAATTATAATCATCTGATCCTCACAATTACTGCACCTGATTATCAGGGGCCTGACAAGATGTCCTCTGCTTCACATTCTTTCTATGATGAACACATTAATCTCTGTTCAGTAGACATTGGTTTATACCTCTGCTGTTCTTCCTCTGTGGTGTATATCTCAAGCAGCCACCCTTTTCCAGTCTATGAACTGTCCAGGCTTGGCTGCCCCTCATATCTGCTAGAAAGTGAAAAATGGCCAAGTATCTACCAGTGCCTATGGCTGGGGCACACACCAGGCAGGGAGAGGAGAGACATTATTACAACCCATTGTTTTACAGCTGGGAACTGAGGAATGAAAATTCACATTAACAGGAGGAACCTAGAGCAGAGCTGAGAACAAAAATTGTTGTCCTAGTCTGGCACTTTGACTGCAAGGTCAGCTTCCCATTTCCTTTGGTAACTGATGAGTGTCAAAAGATTCAGCACCCAGCTGTTGACGTGTTGCTAATCTGATTTTCTGATGAGAGAAATGCTTTCTTATCACAATGAACCCTGAGAAGGTGGGAGTTTGTTTCCTTTTATCACTTCAAGCAAGGCTGTCTTGAGTGTTATTTTAATATTTTAGGTGTCTGGTCTTAGAGGTGATGTGAGTGGAGGGCTGAGATGGCAGTCCTTTGCATGTCAATCTTCCAGGCTGTAAGTGGGGTTTGTGTCCGAAGAAATGGATAGACATCCCCTGGTAAAACTGAGTGTCTTGTTAGGAGTTGGAAAAACAGTAAGAAGATTTGGTCAATTGAAAAGAAATGTTGGAGGCCTCGGATGGGGATTGTTTTTAAAATCAGAGGGCTTTAAGATCTTAATTTGTGTTGTTGGCAGATGATTGCAAAATGAGCAATCTCTCTTGGTCATCTGCACCAAGACACTTTTTGTGGAAAGATCTAAAAAACAAGATGCAGTTAATTGACCAAAAATTTGAGGTTAAAAAATAAACTCCCCAAGGAAAAAAAAAAAAAAAAAAAGGTGGGTTTCTTCAAGAAGCAAAAACCCTTTACTTTTTTTTTCCAAAGCAGTTTCCGAGGCACCTAATCTAATCTTTCCAAAACAATTCTCTGGCAGCCAGGGCTCACATGTTCTAAAAAACAGTGTAGAAAGGAATGTATCATGACAGTTTAATTTGTTGCTGAAATATGTTCACCTCTGGGGTAATTCAGAGCAACCGTGGAGTGGATGATAAACCTCTTCAGGACTGATGGTGAGCAAAGGGAGGCTGCTGAGATGAAACCACCCATGCAGAGGTGTAATTCCTGGGATTTAGGTTTGTCTTCCTCTTTTGATTCCAATGGGGCTGTAGCCTGTTCAAATATTCTAAACAGGGCAGTTGTTGCTGAGGCCTTGCTGTGGCAACAAGGGAGGTTTTGGTGGTGATTCTCTGAGGGAGGAACCTCTGGTACTAGCCAGCTTTAGAGATGGGGGAGGATTACAGCCCTTAAGGTACAGGTCCCTGGCTGGGGATTTGTAAAGGCCCAGGGCAGCTGGTTGGATTTTGTAGTCACCAGTCCATGGATGCAAATTGAGCTGTAAAAGCTGGCTTGAAATGTCTGCTGTTTTAAAGGAAAAACAAGGCAATTGCCTTGGAAAGGGAAAACAAGGATGCTCTTGAGAAGGCTAAGGAAAGCACTCCTGAGTTTTAGTGGAAGAGGTACAGTTTAAAAAAAAGGATGTATAGAGTTGCTTATCTGAAGTGTGCTCCTTGCGAAGAGGTGGGAAGCTGAGTGCCTGGGAGAGGGCTGGGCTTTCTCAGAGCATGCTGCTGAGTACATGGGGCTTTTTTTGGCAAGCCCTGCAATTGCATTGCAACAGGGTTGTGAGGTCTTGTCCAGATTCAGCTGAAATTGGTTGAACTCTATTGGCTGCAGTGGCTGGGCTGGTGGGCAGTGCAGCATCTCTCAGGTCAGTTCAGGTTTTTGTCCTTTGTTGCAAAGTCTCTGCACCTGGAATTAGTTTATTCAATTTTCAGCTTAGAGCAATTTGAGAAGAAATCCCAGAGGAGGAGAAAAAGAGCACTACCCCTTGAACAGATCAAAATAATCAAATGGGTTGTGTTGAGGAACTGGGATGTGACTGGCAGCTGCTGCGTGGAGGTGGACAACCAGCAGTCACACTTTCTCAGCATGGCTTGCTCTGCTGAGGCATGGGGAGCAAGTACTATTGGGATTAGAATGCAAAGAGATAATGTTTAAAATCTGAGGTAGGAGCCTGTGAGTTTGGTGACAACTGAATGCTGGGGTGGAAGAAAAAGCTCTGCCAACAGTAAGTCACCCTTTCAGAGAGCTGAATTAAACTTCTCATTTTCTTCTGAACCCTTCAGTTCAGTTTTACCTTGGGTAAATGTTGTGCAGTCTCTTCTATGCTTGCTTTTTTTTTTTTTATTTGAGGCCCCCTATTTGATTTAAGGGCCCTTTGTAGCAACTTCTTCCCCATGCATCCTGTTCTCAGGGAAGTTATTCTGCCTGCAGTCCCTATCTGAGCTTAATTTTGTTATTTTCTGTAGCACAAGGGCTGATGGCTTCACAAATCTCAGAACACCTCCTCCATCTCTCCCCTGGCCAGCCCAGCAGCATGACAGCTCCATTTAACATGTGCCATCTGCTCTGGCTTCCTGCCCCTAGACTCATTATTTTGCAGTAGTCTGCATCAAGCTCCTGTGTTACCTGCCCTGAAGGATTGTATATCAGAAGTCACGAAAAGAAGAGCCCTCAAGGCTGGCCTGTAAATCCCAAGTTTCTCTACTAGAAGAAATTGCAGTCCTCTCCCATGTCCTTGACCCAGCCCTGCTGCATGTGTTCATCCTTCCCTGCCTGTCATGGTGCATCTCTTGACAGGCACAAAGTGAGCCTTGCAGGCTCTCTGAGTTCTCACAGCACAAAGTGTTTGGTGCCTGGGATGTTCTTCTTTCTTCACCTGCTAACACGGAGACAGGCTGAGACCTGCAGCTCTGCCTTCTCTTCAGCCATCCCCAAAATTATTTGGAACCACTTGGAACATCATTACAGGGAAAGTGTTGTGAAGTTTTCTTGATGGTAAACGCTTAAGGGCATGGGGGCCTCTCATCTTCCACTTGAAGTGTAGTGTTACCCTCAGGCCTTAGGGACTGAAGTGCTTTCATGTTAGGTGCAGGGCGAGATAGTCTCTCTCTGAAAAGCTCACCAGTAAAGTGCAAGATGGGGAACGTCAGGGTGCAATTCCCCTGTGCAGATGTTGGCATCTAACATCCCGGCCCCTCAGTCCCCCTATACATGCAGCAGAGGAAATGAGCACCTCCGTCTCATCGTAATGCAGGTGGATGCCCGAAACAGGTCGGACAGACTGTGCCTGTCTCTGCTCATTGATGATAGAGAGGCTCTGGGTGATGGGCTCTTGTGGACATAACTGTGCTGTAGGCGAGATGAGCCCTGCCTTGACTAGCTGCACTGAGCATGCTGGGGTAGCACAAAAAGGAGGCAAGATATGGTCTGTCTTTGGCTGTCTGATCTGGTAAGCAGGTTCATCTTCCTTTGGTCAAGAAGCTATCCTTCACTTTGATTCCTTGCTGGCCAAGAGTGGAGGAGAGGGATGTCATCGAGACAGCAACTGGAAGACCGAGTTAAACACCTCTCAGAGGTGCTCCTAGGGCAGAGCTCCAGTCCTGTCCCGGCTCTGGACCAAGGGATATTTTAACCAAGTGAAGGCAGAAAATGTAAGTATGAATGGAACAGTTTTGTCCTTGGCTCATCCTTTCATACTGACATAGGTTAGGCGTTACTCAGGAGTTACTCAGGCGTTATTTAGGTACTTCTCAGGAGCTCCTGACCTCCTGCATGTGCCCAAATAGGCATCATATTGGAGTGGGGAAAGACATGAGACCTCTAAATCTAGAGCTGAAACAATGGCATGGAGACTTCAGCAGGTGATAGCAACAGGAGCCTTCCAGTGCCTCAAAAAGGGCAGCATGTCTAGGTGTTCCAGGCTTGGTGGGTAAAACTCTTTCTGTTAGGGGAGAGCCTTTTTCCTAACGCTGAAGCACTGCTAAATGCCATATTGTGGCTTTGAGGATGATGGAGCGAGTTTCTGTAGATTGTATCTCATTTGACCTGAACCTTCATGGTTTCTCTGAAGACCCTGGCATGGTCTGCAGGGAGCAGATTGGAAAAGACCTAGAGCTGTTCTTGAAGGAACTAGAAAAATGAAGTTGAGCCAACTGAAAGGAATAAAGCCTGATAGCCTGGGGAGGATTTTCTTGACTGGCTGAGTTTCCTCTTTGATTTGGAGCACTTGTTCCATCATGCCTTTTGCTAGGGAAGAATTAGCCTGGTGGCAGAAATGCAGTATACTGGGCGTTTTGGGAGTGAGAAACCTGTCTGCAGCAAGAGCCCACAGAGCTTGAACTCAGCCTCTGAGTCCCTGTGACGACAGCTGGTTGCAAGCCTGCTCAGTAAGGGATGGTGTCATGCCAGAGTCTTTACCTTCCATCTCATGCCTGTGTTGTTAGCATGACTCAGTGCTACAACCCTGAAGAAAAATGTCAGTTTTATACTCCAATTTTTTGTTGTTGTTGATACTCATGCTGTAATTCCCATCACTTCAGACACCCATTAAATGCTGCACCGGAGAGTCTGTCTAGTGTGTGCACTGCAGTCACTTCAAACTTTACAATAGCGGGAGATCTAGTAGAGGTGGAATTTCTGGCTGGTCCTAGAGGGAAAACACACACACTGTGCTACAGAAAAAGGCAAAAACTTACTTTATATTCCATTATATGGTGCATTTTCCTCACTTCACAATGCATCTGATCTCTCCCTGCTGTCTTTCCTGGCTACAGATGTCCACCACAAACTTCTGTACTTTTCATTTCATGCTTCTAGGGAACAGAGAGGGCAAGTATGAAAATGCTCAGGAGGTTTTTAATTCAGTAAGGAAGGTATATCAGGGCTTGCAGTTACCATATGTTTTATCTCTGATACTTTCCTTGTTGTCTTTTCCCTCTGACCTTTGGTATAGTAAACAGCTGACGGTGTTTGAAGAGAGTCCCAACAGGGAGGCACCTGGCACAGCATCAGGTCCTTGCAGCACCCGTGCATTCCTAGGTACGTGCTTAGGGCTGGCCTTTTGCCAGCATCAACCTGCTGCTGGCTGGGTGCACTGTGACAAAACAGTACTTTTTACTGGTTAATTTTTGCCACCAACAGCACGCTGGTTGCCTTGTCAGCAGGAGATGGTTTATAGGTCTCTGGAAGATTTGCAGCAGTGTCACTCACTGTTTGCTCTCCTGGTTGAACAGGTGCACATATGGGTCTTTGAAAGCTGATGGGAGAAACCAGCATCCATCCATCCATCCCTCCCTCCCTCCCTCCATTCCTTTCACAAAGGTTTTGTAACTATATGACCTTCTAACTAATTTTCCTAACTCCCCAATAACATATATATGTAATTAAATCTAGGCAGACAAGGCCATATCAAGCCTTGGGCATGGGAAATTGTGTAATACCATCAAGTTGCCTTTTGTGTCCGTGGTAGACCCAACCTTATTGCACCAAGAACTTCCTTAATATTTTACCTTTAGAGTGGGAAGAGAGCTCCCACTGCATGAAACCCAGTTCCCTCCGGCAGTCCATGAAAGGCTGCTTTGGTTTCTGATTCAGCTCTGCAAATACTGTCTAGTGGCTTCAGACTGGATATGAATTTGGCTGATATTATTTCCCCTGTGAAGGCTAGAGCAAGGAAGAGAAAACTGAAGTAGCTTATCTTAGCCTGAGTCAGCGCTACAGAGTTGCAAGTTTTTGTAGATCGTAATGAAAGGTCTCTGCCTTATCTGTCTTGATATTTTGCTGGTTGCACAACTTGCACATCTCATAGATGCAAATAGTTTCCTGGGGTTGGCCCTGGTTGCCCAAGGAGGGTGTTTCTTCAGATTCTCATGCTTTGCAATTAATATAAGCTTCTCAACTTCGTGTGAGAGAAAGAAAGGGAAGTGGTGCTAAGTGGTTTGTGTTTTTTTTTCCTCTCTCGGTATTGTTGTTCCTCACCAGCTGGCTACTTTGAAATGAGCATGTTGTGGTTTTTTCCATAAGGAGCAACATGTTGCTGCAAATTCAGCTTCGCAGAGGTTGTGGGAGCTTTTGTCCGCTGGCGCTGCAGCTGCTGCGGGCAAGACACAGACAGTATGTGGTGCTGTGGGTACCCAGCCTATGAGCCTGCTCTGGCTGGAGGGAATGCCAGCCCAGCCGAGTGCAGGATCCTTCTTTCCCACTGCATTCCCACACTCACTTGGTGGTGGCTGGGGGATGCAAGTCCTTCCCTTGCTCCAGACTGTGCAAGAGCAGCAAAGTTCATACCATAGGATGTTCTCAAAGGAATGAGAACCTGTTTCAAGTAAATACCTTTTCTCTGCCTCGTTTAGCTATGACAACCTTATCTTAAGAGGGCTGTATGAAGTGTGCTTGTCACAGCTGTGTCAGGCACCCACACAGCTCCCGGAGATATCTTGCATGTTCTCTTCTGAGCTACTGTATGAAAAGTGGCTACTTTAGAGGGTAAATTGCCTCCATGGATTTAAGAAAAGGGATCTAGTTTAGATCTAGAGAGCACACTTCATGTTTAGGTACAGTGGAAAACGTTTGAGTGAACTTCATGAAGTCTGTGTTCATGGTGTTTTTCAGAATACTCTCTGAACTTACGTCTTTGTTTTGTGCTCTGCAAAAGCAACAATTCCTTTGGGGCTGTAGAATAAAAGATAAAACACTTGCTTAAAGTGTATACTTGTAGAATAAAGAATAAAACACTTGCCTAAAGTGGTGTGGAGAAGTTGTCACCCTGTAAAACTCAGCCTGGGCCATAGGCTGTGTGTTTCCCAATGACCTTGACCAGTCACACTGGTGTTGACTTATGACCATGCCGCCACTTGAAAGGGAGGGAAAAAGGGCCACCTACATGAACTTTTGTATCTGATCAGGGTTTTGACTGTTAGCTTAATTCGGATTTCCTGCTGCAGTTGACACAGTATGTCCTGAGTTTGATCAAAACTGAGGAAGTAAGGGAAAATGAAGCCTGTGGAATGGCAGCCACCACTTTGAACAGCTTCTTTATGGAAGCTCTCCATTTGGGCAAGAAACACTAACCTCAAATATATTTTCCTTCAATGCAAGTCTTCACCCTCTCTGCCCTAATCTTAAGTCTACAGGTGAAAGGCAATAATGGTAGATCCTAGAGCCTAATCAGCCTTTGATGGAGGGAATTGAGACGAGCTCTACTGTAAGTTTTTAAGGATGGATGGATTGTGAGGCTGAGTTGACAAACTTTCAGTCTTCTGAGCTCTATTTTCTCCTTGCTGTTGGAACAGGAATTTTTATCTTGTGTTAATATACTCACATTACAAACCATTGCAGCTTGTCTTTTTGCTTGAGAGGTGCTTCAGGTTAAAGTTGGCTGGCTTGGCCTGTGAGGTGGTGGTTTTCTGTGGGATTTTTCCATTTTTAGAAAAAGCTCCTTGCAAACACTTGACTCATTTCTTTAATTTAATTTTATTTCTTCAGTTGAAGTTCCTGTGTGGGAACAATGAGTGCTGTGCAAGAACTGTACCCACTACACCATGCTGTGGCCTTGAAGGTTCATTATAGGGACACACGTGGTCCTCAGGGTGTTGCTTTCTGAAAATAAGAGGACTTTAAGGGAGAAACCAAGCAGCAATTTATTTCTAGCTAGGTGTGAACGATGTACAAGAGTGAGAGACTGCTGGATGTTCCTTAGGAACTCTGAAAAACAACACATGGTGAGCTCCACTACCCACCCTTAAGTGAAGAGGGAGCTTTATCAGCACATCACCCCTGTTCAAAATCGAACTGGTGGCTTGTCTCTGCCAGGCTCCTGTGAAGGTATGTGATCATGTTTGACATCTCACAATATTGGCAAGACTGTAAAAATTCAGAGTTCAAGTTTAAGCTCTGAACTTATTCTTCTAAGGAAAGAGAATTTTGTCATACCAAGGATCTGAGGAGAGTAGAGCCTGTGACTGCAGATACTGTTGTGGTTCTCTGCTCCCTTAAGAAAAAAAAAGCCAAACCCCAAACCACCAGAACTCTGAAAGAAGTTCTTGTCCAAAAGTGAAGATTTTCTGTAGTTCTTCCAAATGACTGTTTCCTCTGGGGGATTATTTTCATAGCTTGTACGCAATTCTTTAATCCAGCTCGAAGCCCACAAGACAGATGGGGTCATGACAAGAGCCAGGAAGTTTGCCTTATCTTACTAGACTGGATCATCTTTAATAGTGCCAGTTCACATCACCTGTCCATTTCTTGTTTTTTCCAAACCACTGGGGAAAGAAATAAAACCCCTAGCAGCCTTGTGGCATTCAGCATTACTCAAACACTGTTGCAGTCTCAAATGGTCAGAAAAGGGAAGATTTTGTGGGTGTGGGTGAGCAGAATTGGAGAGGAACCTCAGATCACGCACAGGACCAGACTCCCATTACTTGAAGAGCACCTTCGTAGCTGTTACAGTCTGTATTTATAGTAGCAGACCAAAAAAAGCCTGTGAGAAGGGATGATGCAGCCACCAGTATGAGCAAACTTAGGTCTTTTGGTGCACATCCCATCTCTATGTCCTCCCAGCCCTGCCTGGAGCAGCTTTTAGTGGTATTTGCAGTAGCCCAGCAGGTAGTTGTATGAGCTTTTAGGTGCCCTGAGGTCCAATTTTCAATCCCCTTTCCAAAGATCATGGCTTAAGTATCAGAGCTTCAGTTCTTGTGTCTTTGCTGGTGCTTGTGAGGGCAGGGAAGACCAATTGAATAAAAGGTCAGGACTCATTTGCTGGGGGCTGATGGCAAAGGGTGATACCATGAAATACTCCCAGCAGTCAGTGATTTGCAGAGTGATTTAGGTCGCGTAACAGATCTTCACACACACAGCATATAGAACAGCATATAGAAAATACAATAATTTTACTTGTAAGAGTAAAATTGTATTAATTATGCGTTGGGGAATTGAAGGCAGATGCTTGGATTTCTCCCGGTGGGCCAAAGGGAGGTTCAGATTTTGGTTTATTTATTTATTAATTAATTATATGTTAAACCAAAGCCAAAGAACTATGAGTCAGCTTGATCTTCACTGCTGCAGTTCCTGTGCCGTGGTCCCCAGGCATTGTCTAACAGATGCCTGTACCCACACAAGGCTGAATGAACCCAGACATTGCAGACTTATTTTTGTCACCCTGTTGCAGAAACTCCTTAGGGAGGTTCTTTGTATGCTTAGGAGCCAGTGATATGGGAAAGCCTCTTAGCAGAGGGTCCTGGGAAAACACTCAGCTGCTGATCCCAGGAGCAAGTTCTCTGTGCCAGCACCATATGCAATTCCTCATGGCAGCCAGATCTCCAGGGAGGAGGAAACAACTCTGCCACCTCCTTCCTTCTTCTGCTTTATGATGGCTGAGTTCTCTGTAGGCACTCTGTGTGCCTTCCTGCCTGAACACAGGTGTATTTTTTTAATATTATATATTTGTGCTTTCAAAGATAATATCAGTCTGCCTCACTGCTGTCTCAAGATGCAGAGAGGGATAAGTGCTCCAAATGGGCTAAGGTTGAAAATTAAAATAGACCAAGTGACATCCTCAGCCAGTGTTGACTGTCCTGGCTTTAGTGGTGTCAGTGCAAGGACTCTACTTTTTTCCTTTCCTTAAGGTGAACCTTCAATGTGAGATCTCGGCTGTGGGACTCACTTGTCTGTTTCTTACTCCTTGGCTTGGGCTGTCCTCTCCCTTCCTTTGGGAAGCAATAAAAACTTGCACCTTGTCCATACTACATGTAGATAATGGCTTAGGGCTGTCAGGAGAAGTTGTCTTTGAAGTTCTAAGTTTGCCTTCTGTGGTTATTTTTTTCAGGTCAAATACAGACCTGTTTGCGTGAGCCTTATAAAGTCCTAGAATAAATCCAATGAATGCTGCTGTGTTTCTAAATGTCTCTGCAATGTGTGCTTCCCCAGTGCTGCAGAGCTGTGCTTGAGCAGCAGGACCAGAAAATCGGAGAGGCTGGGAGGAGATGGCTGGACACCAGGAAAGAAGATGAGAAGCCATGTATATGCATATAAAAGGAAGTGATCTTTATAGTTTTGGCATCTCATTGCCGCAAGGTGTTAGGGAAGTCGGTGGCTTCAGAAGATAAAGATATGTGTTGTATGGACAGCAGGGACAACCAGAGCTAGACAAATTTTAAGAAGAAAACTGGTGTATAGGGGCCTCTTTTTTGCTTTTCAGATAATCTGGCAGGATGAGACCTTGCTCTGGGACCAGGGATGGTTTCCACTGAAAAGAGCAGAAGAAAGTTTTGAGCAGTGGAGAATCCCCAGCAATGTAATTGATGCCCAGCCTTAGTTTACACTGTTCTAGTGAAGTTACATCACAGTAATTACAGTGCATTACAGTTCAAAGTTCTGAAGTCCCTTTTTTCTTTTGTCTTCTTTTTTTATTCTTGTTTTGTTTGTTTGGTTTGGGTTTTTGGAGGGGTTGGTTTGTTTGGTTTTGTTTTGTTTTGTTTTTTCAAATGCACAGGAGCTTTTCCTGCTGCTGGATGGGATTTGCCTGGGGACTTTGCCATGCAGAGGCTGGTCTGTGATGGAGGTTGCATTGTCATGCCTGACAAAAGGATGTTTCAGCTTAGAAGGGCACCTGCAGAATCATGTTGCCCCATTTTACTTTTCCCAAGCTGTGACTCTTCCAGCTCATGTTGCAGATGTTTCGGGTTGTACTTTGCATGGTCTATTTCTGCACTCTCAGGATAAATCAGGTGCTAAGGACAGGGTTTTGTAAGTGTCAGCTGTGTCTGGTCACTAGGTGCTTGCCAGGGTAGTACCAACTGCATACAGGTGTTGGTCTCTGGCTGCCATCTCCTCCTACTGAAGACATTCTCGGTCTAAAGACTTTTAGTTTTTTTTCTTTCTGTTTGCAGTTAGGGGATTGTGTCCAGGCTCCCTTGCATCTCTTTGTCTATTCACTTCATGCACTTTCTGACACTCTTCATAGCAAGATGTCATCCCTGAAGCTCAGGGCATGGTTTGTTTCCTATCTGTACCTCTTTCAATCAGGCAAGTCTGGTTCATGTGACTGGAGTGAGTGTTTGCCTACTCTGTTGTGCCTGGTCCAAGTGAGGACCAGAGCCCGGTGTTGCTCTTTTCTCCATCAAATGTTGATCTGTGTAGAACACTAAGTTGGGGAGGGTCTTTGGAGCTTTATGGCCATGTCAAGTGCAGTGTCAAAGCCAGACCTAGATCTACTCATTGCCGCTACCAGCGTTGTCTGAGGGACTGGAATTACGTTGAGGGTTTCCACAAAGATGTAGGTACACCTAGCCTTTAGCCATTATCAGAGGGACTTCAACTGCTCTTCTGCTCTCAGAGGCTTTGTTTATTTGTGAATCAGCTTGTTGGGCTCCAGTGTTGAGGAACCACATCTGACACAGGCTTGGTGTCTTGCATTTCTGTGGTTTCTTTTCAGCCTTACTTGGCCTGCAGATGCTGGCTGTGAGCCCACCCAAATCCTGCTTGTTGTCGTTGCTGTGGACTCCCAAGGAAGCTCTGGAAGGAAACCCCTCCTGGCTTTTGCTGATTGTGCAGGTCATCCAGCAGATGCTGAAGGCTGTGACTGAGGAGAAGGCTTTGTGCTCCTGTCCCCTGCACACTCAACCACAGCCACTGATGAGCACGTGTTTTATGACAAAAGCTCGAATGTGGGGGAACAGAAATTCCCAGCTTTACCATAAGTTTCCTGTGTGACCGTCAGGAAGTCACTTAATTGTTGTGGATTCTTCATTGCAGGATGGAGTTCCTTGTTCCTTGATCTGCTGTGCCAGTCATGTGTTGCTGAGGGGTGGGATATATGAACCTGTGTGGAGGCCACTCAGAGTTGAAGGAGTATGTTTCCCGTGTCCATTCTGTGATGCTTGCAAGACAGGCAGGATAAGTCCTTGGACAATGTCCCTTTATTGCTCCAGAGCCAAAAGGGAAATGCCTTCGTTTTCAGTGTGGAGAACTGAAATTCTCATGTCTTCAGTCTTTTTTGTAGCAGGTCTGTGATGTGACAGTGATGCACTTAACTCACCCACAGCAACAAAATTGCTTGGATTTTTTTAACTCCAGACTTCTGCAGAGAGAGGGGATATGAGCATCACATTAATAAGCCTTATTGGCTGAGATTTACTATGAGCAGCAAAGTGAGGTTTGGGTAATTCAAGACCCTAACTTAATAAGGTCTGCTGATCCAAACTTAAATCTTGCACTGTAACCTTTGGATGTTTCTGTTTCTCTTGGGTTGTGTGATGGTTTCCCAACATTGCACACACAATGCATTGGTTGGCTCTGCATGGCTACAGACTGGTTGTGATGAATTCATTCACCATGGCTGTTGAAGGGCTGGGTTTGGAGGTCTTCTGCGGACCTCTCTGCCAGCAGTGCTCATTGTCCCCATCCCTCTAGGTTGCAGCTGACTGATGCTGCAGCTGCCAGGTCCATAAATCAGCAGCGTGCCCCTGAAAATCTGCTGCATAATGACTGCTCCATATTCATGTTTGCTACAACATTGTGTTACACTGCTAATAATGTATCTTCGTGAGAAGGAAAGCAGGGATAGGGTCCCAGTAGCTGGTGCCTCCTTGCTTCATTTTGTCTTCTCTTTCTGCTGCTACCTTGTCTTTGGCTCTGTAAGATAACCCCTCTCTTGCCTTTCTAATGTGTTTTTCCACAGCTGCTTCTCCCCGATGTGCTAAAGCGAGCCCTGCAGGTTTGCTTTTTGCTGTGGTGCCTCCTTCCCCTCCATCCCTGCTCTGCTAATAAATCAGGGTGTGTTCCTGCAAAGGCCCTGCAAGGACTAAATGAAGGCGGGAGGATGATTGTTATGTTTGAGCATGTAAATTAAAAGGCTTACTAATAAAAAGACATTCTGGAAGTATCTGGTCTTGGCTGTTCCTTTGGACTCTATTTTTGAATGAGCTTTTATTGGTGTCTCACTGGGAATGGAAGGGCAAGAAGGAAACTCAGTTTTTGTCCCTCATCCCAAAATGGACTGTCCCTCACTCACAACTCACCAGTGGAGAAGATGCTGTTGCACCTGTGCTGCTTTACCCTCTGTCTTGAAAAATGAGGAGGAAGAAAAGTGCTGTACCATCTTTCCCTGCAAAAGATACATTTTTTTAAGATATGATTAGTGGCCTGTGAAATACCACATGTGAGAGAGGATGGATAGGGCTTGACTCTGCTTTTCTTTTCAGTACAAGATCCTAAGTGCTGTCCAGGGAAGCTGGGGAAGCCAGCTTGGGTACTAACCAAAGTGTATCCCAAGATCTGCCTGAGTCCAGCACAATCAGGACTGTCTGTCCTTGCAGAGAGGGATCCCTCTCATTCCTGCTCTATATTCCTTCTTCTAGGGGGACTTGAACCATTCCCAGACAAGAGGACCCTATTTCTCTGTGGAAGCTCGTTAGCCATCCAGAGGGTGAGTGCCACATGGGCAGGAGCAGACCTGGCTCCTGCTGTCCCAGGATTCTCATTTGTCTGCTTTTATGCTGCTGGCCAACAGCTTCCACCTTTTATCACCCAAACACAATGCCACTGGCTGGCTGGAACTTTCTGCTGCAGGAGCTGTAGTGTAATAGGACCTGTCCTGTATGAGCCATTCCATACCTGCAGACTAGAGTTCACCAATACTCTCATAAATCCTATTTTCCTCCAAAACCTGACCTTTAAAAAAAATCTCTTAACAATTAAGTGCTAAAAGACCCAACAAAAAATGAGAACAAACACCTAAAAGCATTATCAAAACAATTCTTGAAACTTCCCAGATGCAACTACTCTGTTTTCTTATCCATGTATTTCCTGGTAAAATACATGTGTAAGGATTTAAAGCAAGCAGGAAGTTGAACAACCATACCTATTTCCATTGCAAATTCTTCTCAGTGAAAAGGGCTTGTATGCATTTCCTGAAACCAGTTTCCTAATTTTTCTTTGTCAACAGTTGTTTGGGAGGAATAAGGAAGGGTAAAGGATAGGGAAGGGAAGGAGAACAGGAAGCTCATAGGGCGAGTGTGTTTCTTGACTCTGGGGTCCTTTTCTTGCTGTGCATCAGTGGTGCTCATGTTGGGATTGACCCTTTTCTAAGTGATGTAGGTGGCCACCTTATACCAGTGACTTCCCCCTTTTTTGTAGCTGGCCTCCAAGTGAGGAAAACAGCAGAGCCTGCCCCTCTGCTCCCAGCCCTACCTGCATCTCTGGGTGCTTATCTGTGGATCAGAGCATCTGCCTCTCTGCTGGCTGCCTGTGCCCATGACCCAATTGTGATTTCATCAAGATAATTGGAGAGCAGGGCCTCTCTTACAGCATTCTGTGCTTTCCCACTTGATATACCCTGCCTCCCCAATTGTCTCTGCTTTGGGAGGCTGGGCTGGGGATGAGCTGCCAGCTCTGACAACCCAACACAAAGACTCAGCAGGAGACCAACAGCTTTCCCATCCAAAACTTCTGCTGGGAGCTTTTTGTCTCAGGTGAAAACCCCAGATGGGAAATCACATAGCCTGAATTTAGCTCCAAGCTTTACCACCATTGATGGCTTTAGGCCAGTCCCTTGGCTTGTTTGTGTCCCCTTGCCTGTCTCTGCAGTGAGTAGGATGGTGTATCTGTTCATGCATGGCCACTGCCTTCAGCTCTAGTGCCGAGTGCTCCATTGCCTGCAGCTCAGTAGTGAGATTTGAATTTGTCCCTTCTTGTGCTGTTGCAGCAGAGCCAGATGGCTGCAACCTGCCCTAGCATGATGACAGGACCGCTGGGCATGGGAGAGGCTGGACCTTTCCCCAACAGCTTGCCTGCAGCTGCTCCTTTCATCAGCAAGAGGACCAGGCAAAACATACCGGGTACCTTAGGAAACCAGCCTGGAGACAGCATCTCTTGTAATTCCACACCATTACTGGGCAGTGTTTTCCCCAAAGCCTGATATTCTCTAATAGCTGTAATTACAGAGATCCACTTACACTGGCGCTGCATACTCATCTGCTCCAAGTTTCTACTTCATTGCACCTTATATCTTGTGGGAAAATCAATACAATTTGGTACTGAGACTGGCGAGCCAAGAGATTGTTCAGAGCCTGGGTTCATGTTTGTGTACCACGTGTTTTAACACTTAACATTTACTGTCATCTATAAGGTGGGTCTTGTTTTAAAGTTTCCTGGGTACCTGTCCATCTTTTTATGTACTTGAGTGTCACACTAGGACATCGAGATACATCACACTGCCTTTCTTGCATCTCATTAATGCTTATAGGTGGGATTTTAATGTAAAGGAAAGTTAAAAGTTGCCTCTTCTCTTGAGCTCTGTTGTACAAATTTGTACCATTTGTTTTTCTGAAACAGCCTGGGAGGCCTGAGAGAAGTCTCTTCCAGGGCAAGGTGGAGGGTTGCCAGCCCAGGCAGGGAAATGTCTGCTTCTGAACCACCTGCTCAGCCCTGGGAGGCTGGAGAGGAGATAAAAGTGGAGGAGTCCTGGCAGTTTGCAGCCTTCTGCATCTTGACAGTGAGAGCTTTTCCTCCTTCACACTGCTTTCCCACACATGTTGGTACGTTCAACACTAGGTCCTAAGTCCTGACTGCAAGATAGGAGTTCAGGTTTTATTTAAGTGTCTCACATTGTCCTGACCTACACTGTGGCCTCTTCATGCCATTGTTACCCATCTTTACCAACTTTCAGATGCAGCTCCAGTCTCCTCTTTCCTTATGCAGGTTACCCTTGCTCATGTAGAGTCTCAAAGAGCGCTGAAGTGTTGGATCATAAATTACAAATGTAATTTAAAAACTATCTTCAGTTTTTTCACATCACTGGCACCGCCAGATGCAGAGAACTGTGACTTGGGTGCTAGCACAGGTGGTCTCTCCCATCTGCATGTGATTTTTTTAAGAGTCTGTGTTCAGCAGTGGTTTAGGATGTATAATTTGCTTGCCTGTTTCTTTCACCCCTTCTGTGGGCTGGCAGCAATTTAACCCACAGAGCAGTGTGCTTTTCCGCTGTGGAAGTTAGCTTGGAAGATTGGTTCTTCTGCAGAGACTGTGGTGGGATGAGTGACTTGGTATCAGGGAGACAAATAGAGTGGTGGTGGTGGGAGGTGAAGGTTCCACCATGATTCTCAAGCATATCCCAGCATCTTCCAGAGTCTCCTGACTGCCTGCTGCTCTTTGTGCCACGTTAGTGATGCTGGAGACATGGGCATGAGCAGTCCTGACTTAAAAGTTTCTGAGATAATGGGCCTGCTCATCTTTCTTTGGAAAATAGTAATTTTGGTGGCCTGTATTGGGTGTGGACAGTGGGGTGCATGAGCAATTCCTTCATCCAGTGGGAAGCTCTTGGATAGCTGGTTTGTTCTCTGGGTTTATGTTACTGACTTATTGAGGTTGTTTGCTATTTTGGGTAGTTATAGCTACCTACCAGTTATTTTTCTTGGAATAAGCTGCTAACAAAGAACTTTATTAAGAATATTTGTTTTTTGAGAGGAAGGCAAGAACAATGCAGTCGCACTCTCTTACTGCCAACAGCAGGTGATTGCACTGGTTTGTCTTTTACTTAAATATCTGACAGCTGAAGCAGGAACCAGGGAGCAGAGAACAGGTAGCAGCTTTGGAGAGAAGGATACAGACTTGTTTTCCTTTGTCCTTCCATATTTTCCCAAGCCTTATGTGGTTGGGTAGTCTCTGGCAGAGGGATTGTGTTGCCAGAGGTGCTTTGACTGGAAACTGTGAGGGCTGGGCCTGGTGCAGTGACCAGTCCGTGCCTGTTCCAGACTCTGTGCAAAGCTGAGGCTTGCACATTGCTGCTGGAACATGTTTATGGCTGCTGTGGAGAGGCAATCCCTCTCTTCCAGACCTGCCTATCCCTTGGACCTGCCCGCAGCTTTCTGCTGTTCTTCCTCACAGGTTTCTCCGTGAATGCGCATCTGTATTTTGAGCCTCCTACATTATGTCATTCCTTACCCCTTTTTCTTCCTTTCCTCTGCAGCAATATTTTTGTGCTCAGTCCCTTGGGATAGACTGCCTTTTCCTTCAGATCTTGAAGAGCTAGCAGAGGATAGAAGAAGCCTTCTGCACCTTTTTGGCTTTTTTTTCTTTTTTTTTTTCCTCTAATAGAAGACATTTATTATCTCCAAGTAATCTTTCCAAAGTAGAGCCAGTATTTGCAACTCTTATTCTCTCTTTGGCATCCCTTTCTCTGTTTTCATCCGTGAGGTACACTGTCTGAGTTTGCAGGTGTACAGCCAGCGAGCCGACAACAGGCACAATTGCTTAGATTTGTAGCTCCCTTGTTGATTTAAAAAGCAACAAGTAAATTAAAATGAAGCATTGGATAGGCTTCATAACAGAGCATCAGCTTTCCAGCCTCAGTTCCCTAATCTCTTTGAGGCTGGACAGGTCACAGAGAACATTAGCATTTTGATCTTGGACTCAAAACAAAAGGTGGCATTTCACACCACTGGAGAGGCTCCTTCAGTCCCTTCACAGGCAGTGCTTTGTGATGTTGATGACAGTCTTGTGCATGAGCAAATGGAGGAGACTGGACAGTCACTGGGGTAAGCTAACAAGGTTTGCTCTATCAGTGCTCCAAAATCACTGAGTAGGATTCCTGATGTGTGGGTGTGGATGACTGCTGGTAAAAGACTGGGATGAGTGTTGTTCTCCTGGAGGACTGCAGACCATTTCTGCCTGCAGGGCATCTCTGCTGAAGGGAAATAAAATCCAACACAGTGGCATTTGTGGTCATATGGCTCCTCTGGACAGGGCTTTGGAGGAAAGGGTGCCTGGTCTGAGATGAGCCCAAAGAGATTTGTAGAGTTGGAACTGACTTCTGATGCTTTTAAATGCTGAAACTCCCAGTGGGCAGGTGCAGTGATGGTGAATGCTCAATAATGAACAGTTGTAAAACTTCTGGCATGGCTGGCCTTACTACAGCAGTGTTGTGCAAAAATCTGTCTCTTGAGTTGTTTAGTTGGCTTGGTGTCTGTCCTGGGAGAGAAACAAAGTGATGGGAGGAAACAGGGGACACAGACAAAGCTCCTTCAGTTAGTCTGTTGGAAGGGTGTCAGAGGCTCCCTTGTGGTGAATGTGTTGGAAACCCACTGCATATCCCTTCCACTTGACACCTGAGCTCTTGTTGAACCTGTGGTGGTGAGATGGGACATACTGATGGGGCCAAGCCCCTTGAGTTCCTTACCTCTGCTGGGTGAGTTTCTGGAGGCGTCACAGTCACAGTCAGGTCTCCCAAACCACCTCTCTAGGCTAGAGAATAGGGACCACGAAGAAGACCAGGTTGTTTTTTGCAGGACACAGCTGGATCTCTGGGTAACACCTGTAGCCTTGATGCTCAGACCTACTTTAGGTCTTGGCCCTGTGACAGCTTCTGCCCAGCATCTTGGTCCTTGTTTCTGCAGGCAGGGCCCCCATGCTGCCACTCAGCATGTGCAGGCAGGAGAGGTGCTGTGCCCTCACCCACGCCTCCATCCCCTCCCTGCAAGACAAAGGTAGGATGTTGGTGTCCATCGGGGCTGGGTGCTTGCTCTCCCCGCTTCCTGCACGAGGCTGGCAGATGGCTCCTGTTTGCTGGAGCTGTGTGGCTCTGGCTACTGGGCTGGGAGCAGCTGCTGCTGCCAGGCGGAAGCACTCGGCGAGGCTTTCCTAGACAGCTTTGAACGGGAGCCAGGAGCCCTCTTGCTACAGGAGAAAAATCCACGAGGTCAGGAAATACAGCAGCGGCAGCTCCGGCTCCACGCTGGGACTGTTGGCTTGGCACGTGGATCCCAGCCCCCCTCTTTCCAGACGGTGCTCCTGGAACTGCTCTCCTCCTTGCTGTCTCTCTCAACTGTTGCTTGGCAGCCCTGTGTGTGGCTTTTGGGGGGTGTGGTAGTGGGGTGCTGCAGAGGTGATAAATTTGGCTAGGGAAACACTAGATGGTGACCTGGATCAGACTTTCAGATCTTGAAGAGCGTGCAGAAAATGGAAGAAGCGTTGTTCCTGCTCTGTGTGGGACTGGGAGGCTGTGCTTTTGTGTTTCCCTGTGTTATTTTGTGGTCAGCTGTGTGTGGGCTCTGTGTTGGCTGCTGAGCAATAGAAACTGGAAATCCTCGCATCAGGAGAAGCTTTCACAACCACCAGCAGGCTGTAAACCTCCATCCGGTGTGTCACCAGCATGAAAACTGGGGTGTCTGTTACCATCTCTCTACAGGAACCCCGCTCCCTCTTCCCTGTGTCTGATTTATGGGAAGCCATAAACATTGCATTTGGGATGGTTGTTCCTTGAACCAGCCCCTATGGTGGTGGTGGTGGTGATGTTCTGGTAGTGCTGAGGAACAGCCACCCCTGTGCTGAAACTATGGGTGCATCGAAGAGCAGCCTTGCCCTTCCCATGTTCAGGAGAAAAAAGTGTGATGGGGGAATTACGAGACGGTGTTGGTAAGATTAAGGATAGGACCAGTCGCCCAACTCTTTTTCATGTGGCAAAGTTTGGCCATATGGAAATCCCTGCTTTCCCTGCAGCCTTTGGCCAGGCTGCTTCTTCCGTGGGATGTGTCCCTGCTCTGGTGTGCAGTTGGGTCTGCATGCTGCTCATGAGGAGCTTGCATTGGGGAAAGGAAGTGAGCTCCCCTGAGCATGGATTTTAGCCACATTAATTCAGGCAGCTCTCATGCCCAGAGCTGTCCATCATTCCCCATGCTCTCGCTCTGCATTAGGACATGGTTTGCAGCAATGGTATGGAGCAGGTAGGCTGGACCTGCCCTCCTTTGCAAGCTGCAGAATCTCTCCTGCCACTGCAGGGGCGAGTGTGGCAGAGCAGTGGAGAGTTAGCTGAGTGACAGCACCTTCAAGGGATGGTGTCACTGAGCAAACACCAACACTGCAGAGCTCTTGTATGTAAATTGTCCATGTGTGGGCCACAGGTGGGGAGTAGCAATAGCTCCTTTGCTCCCCTCATTTTCCCTGTCTCATGGGTGTGTGGGGGCAAGAAGATGTGAGTTTGTGTTTCTGTGGAGGAGCCATATCTTAAAACTCTGTGCTAAGGTGGTGATATGCAGGGCTTGCTGGTGTGTGGCTGCCCCTCTGCTGGGTAATGGAGCTCAGCTGGGGTCTGGAGCAGGGGAAAACACTCAAGCTGACATGGGTGACCACCTTGTCCCCTGCCTCCTGCTGCAGTGTGGACCATAAAGCTGCTATGGCACTGTGGGCTGGGGGTCTTCCAAAGGAGTAGGCAGTGCCTTCCACTGAGGAGGTCTTGAGGGAGAACCTCTTCCTAGGGAACTTGGGTCTTCTCCTACCCATATTGAGTCAAAGCTTTTCTCACTGCCTTAGTGAGTCCTACAGGCCTGGGCGGTTGTGCTGTTTTCCTTGAGGATCTTTGTGACAACTGCTTCATCATCAGCATCAGATGCAGAGCAAAGTCCATGTGTTTTGCTGGGGGTTGCAGATCTCCCTGCTTTGTAATGAAGGGTGGGAGCTGGTCTCTGTTTCTTCAGACCCCCAGGACCCCTCTGTGTTTAGCTGTGAAGCTGTTTGCTGAAGGAGCGATCTTCCCTGGACAGCCGTGCTGGTGGAGGTGGTCAGTCAACATTTGCTCCTCATCCTGTCTCTTCCCAGAGAGATCAGAAGCCTGAGGTGGGGATTTCTCTTGTCCCTGAGAAGCAGTGCATGTGAGAACATCACATACATAAGGGCATGCATTAATGGAGCAGAGTAACATGTGTGCACAGTCAATTAGTGAGATCACTTAGATTCTCTCCTGTAGCTTTGCTTTCAATCTGCAACTCTTCCCTGGCTGCCAGAACAGATGCACATTGGACTTTTGGGGGAAGCAGTGTCACTTTCAGGTAGGCATCTAGGGTATGACATTATGTGCTCTTCATTTACCATCACCACTTTTCCATTGTGTTTAACTCCTCCTCCAGCACAGCAAACCAGAGGTCCTGCTTGGCATCATATTTGTTACCTGGTTGCTCTTTTGCTCCTTTGCCCTTCTTTAGGATTCTGGATGCTGAGAAGGGCATGAGCTTTGTTTGCCTTTCTGCTATCAAGACAGCAGCTCAAGAAAGGGCTTCAGCAAGAGGTGGTTGTGTCTGATTGCTCCCTGCTTGAGAGGGAGATGGAACTGTCTGGGTGGTTTAGGGTTGCAGTCACGGGGGGATTGAAGGCAGAAAGTTCTGGCCTCCTTGCCATTAGATCTTTGCTGTGTTAGCAAATGCATCAGCTGTGGTCTGGGTCTAGAGCAGCCTTTGCTGGCACAGTTCATAGTAGCTTCCAGAGTTTAGGAGCAGGGCTGGCAAGCCTGGGGAGGAGGGTGGAGTGATTTAACTATCTGGGGTGGGAGGCTGGAGGAGGGAGTTCCAGTCCCTGTGAACACTGAAGGGTGTCTGACAAGGGGAACTGTGAGCTTGTCCTTCCTGCTACCTGCTGCATTTTGGGTGGCTTCCCCAGAGCTTGCAGATGGTAGCTGGGAACGACTGTCTGACCCTGGAGTGACTTTCAGTGGGCAGGGCCTGCAGTCCAATGAGGGTGGATTTCTATTTAAACCTTTGGGGTTTTGTAATCTTCCTGAGTTAGTTCCTCTTTCTCAGCAGACTTGGAGCAAAAATTCAAGGGAGGAGCTGGGGGCATGTCAGTCTTCTGCTCCTGAAGAGCCATGGGAGGTACACAGTACTGCAGTAGTGTGGTTTGCCCATCCTGACCCTAATCATTGTCAGTCAGCACCTTTTGTGACGGTGTCTCTTTCCCCCCTGTTGGCTGTGCCAAGTTCAGCTCAGGGAGCAGGGGTGCCCCTTCTGCAGTCCTCCCTCTCACAACAGCAGCACCGTTAGCTGGAGCACAGGCAGAGGGTGTGGATGTGCCACCGTCTCAACCCTGCTGTGCGGTTTGAGGTTTAACGCAGCCTTGAGGGTGAAGACATGGAGATAACAGCATATTTGGGCAGGGCAGCATATTTTTCCCTGCTCTTGTGGGAATTGACATCCCAACCTTGTTGGCTAAGGGTTTCAGATCTATCTAAAGATTTCAGATTGTCAGCTTGAGATAAGGTAAATTGGGGACAGTGCTGAGCACTTCTGCAAAACCAGACTTTTTAACCTTGTTACTTTAGAGGTTGATGCACACAGCCTGTACCTCTTGTTGTCTCATCAGTAATGCTCTCCTACCTCTTGAAGTTTGTGCAAAGAACCTGTGAAGTTTGCATCCAGATGGTCAGGCTGAAGGATTGCAACAGATCACAGGATAAACAGAGTTTTTATATTTGGTTTGATGGATTATTTTGCCTATTTTAAAGTAACCTCTCTTAGCACAGTGACCATGTTTGTCCTTGCAGGTGGTGGTGCTCCTGGAAGTCCTGAGCTGGGGTCAGCTGGAAGATGACTGAATACAAGTTGGTGGTGGTGGGAGCTGGTGGTGTTGGGAAGAGTGCTTTGACGATACAGCTCATTCAGAACCATTTTGTTGATGAGTATGACCCCACGATAGAGGTAAGCGGCTCTGGGCATGGGGTCAGGCTGGCTGCATGTTTTCCTCTTGCTTTTCTTCACCTTATCTCCAACCCAGAGCATGCTCAGTTTGGTCTCAAGTCTGAACTTGAGCAGGGATGTTTCTCTGCTTTACAGAGCTATTCTGAGTCACTATGTGTGTGTTCAGAGGTTGCAGTGACCGATTTAACATCTCCTGCAGAAGGACAGTGGTGTCTGCTGAAGAGAGGTGACATGGGAGGCAGCAGAAACAGGCAGAGCAGGGCAGGGGCTGAGAGGCAGCACAGAAGTCTTCCTTTCTGATGAGATGACTACATAGGGAGGGATTAAAGGTTTAGAATTGAAGAGCCATTTTGTGCCTGTGCTTCCATTTCTCCTCCCGTGAAATCAGAGTAAATGTATTGACTTTTTCTGCAGGATGTTTTGAGCTTTACTGATGAAATGGGTTTTATCAGAGCTTGGTTATATTATATATGTCTTGCAGTTTGAGCAAGACATGCTGAGCAGCTGAACTGCTGTGGCTCCCAGAATGCTGCCTCTGCTTCTTCACAAGGAGTTAAAGGGTGATGTGTGTGTCTTAGTCAGTGTAGGTGGCAGCACTGACCTGTCTAGCTCAGCACCCTGCCTGAAGAAGCAGGCAGAGACCCTGTGGTCCTCACAGGCTGTATGGGGGCAGAGGGGAATCCAGTCTTCAATATCCATTGTGTTATTATTATTTTCTTTAATGTTTCAAAAATATATTCGATTCTTCATCTGCTTTCACCATAGTTAGTGATGTGCTAATTAGCCTCTGCGTGACTTACACCTTTGTTGAGTGAGATGCAGGCAGCAGACACTGCCCTGCACAAGGAGTAAAGTCCACCCTGGGAAGGCAAATTGCAGCTCTGTCACGCCTCTTGGACAACAACCTCCCTGTCTGCAGTCCTAAAGGATTCTCTACCAGATGCGTATAAATGCAGCTGTGGTTGCTGCAGTTATGATTATCATAATGGCTAAAAGCCCCAGCTGGGATGAGAAATCTATTCTGGTAGGTGTTGTCTGTGTAGTCCCCACCCTGAAGAGCTTACAACTTACATAAACAAGCAAGACAAGGCTTGGTAGAAAGGCAGAAATAGCCTTCAGTCCTACAGACGGGAAGGAGAGAAAGCACTTAAAAAGCACGTGCTATTACATCATTTGGCCAAGGTCACCTAGAAAGTCCATGGCAGAGACTGGAATTTAATTTAGGGCTCCTGAGTCTCCTTGCTTATGGATGCAATTGCCTTTGTCCCCAGCTCCTCTCCCCTCATGTGGCTGTTGCCAGTAGTATTGTATACTTTTCTCAGACCTATTCCCAGTTGTTTTTGGCAAAAGAGCTGCTTATGGAAAGCAACCTCCCTGGGGAGACACCTGCATGGAGGTATCCTCTCTTGGACCTTAGGTGGGCAGAGGCAACTCTTACCCAGTGATGTGTTGGATTTTGGCATCCTGTGGTTTTTGTCTCCAGCTGCCTGCTCCCTGTACGTACCCTGCAGGGAATTTTCTCCATGTAAACAGGCAGCAGGGAATGTAAACCTTGCACGGCATTTCCCAGCACACCCTCCTCACTTTTGCAGTGCTCTGGGAGATGCCTACTCTCTCCTCCACTGTTCACTCCAGCCCCATTCTGTTGCTGTCCTCTTCCAAAAGCTGCCACAAGCTGCTCTTCAGCCCTCTCACCCCTGGTACTTTTCCACCTGCGGGTACCACCAGCTCTGATGCCTTTGCAGCTCCCTTGGTTGTATCCTGCTTCCCCTGCTACCCTGGCCAACTACTGATTCATTTCAGGGTGATTCCTTTTAATTATGTTTCATTTTATGGGGATTTAAAAGACAGAGAGCTACCTGCCAGCCATCAAAATGTGACCAACAAACCACCTTCCTGTGACTAAGCTGCTTTGGATCATACCCAGGAGCTGACTATGACTGTTCAGCCAGCTAACAAGCAGCACAGCAGTGCTGAAACGAGCAGAATAAAAGAGGGGGGAAAGAGGATACGTGCATGGAGCAAAGGCGTTGCCCACATGGATTGAGCATAGGCTGTGCTGCAAAGGGGGTGCAAGCAGATTGGGGTGCACTGAGAAGATGCTCCCCAGAGCAGGAGGTGTGGAAATTTGTCCCCTGTTTGGGGCAAAGATCCTGACTGGGTATCTGCTCCTCTCCTACCCTCCTGATTCACCAGTGCAAACGTTTGGCTGTGTAACTCAATGCTGTCCACCCCACTACAACACACTCTCATAGGCCAGCTCTTGGGCTGCCAAGGAGCCTTAGGACCTTTGTTTTGGGAACAAAGGAGGGCCAAGGCAGCAAGGAAAGTTAGGCCACTGGCATTGTCCCATGGTGAATTAGCAGGGATGGAATAAAGAGTTTCACTGTGTTGAGAAATTCTTTGGTTCATCTTCCAGCTCTTAGCAGCTAGCTAGTAATGGACTTCCCAAAACTCTGGTCATATCCTGACTGTAGGGCTTAGCAAATGGGCCTCTTGGCCTGGTCCCCCAGCACAGCTGGGATGCTCCCAGCATCCACCTGGGATCTTGAGTATGAAACCCAAACAGATGTTGTTCGTGCTGCCTGGCACTTCAGAGCTGGGTCTGGCTGCATTCCCCTCTCCTCAAGGTGGGGTGGGACATGCAGGGCTGCAGAGGAGCACTGAGGCTGCAGGGTGCTGGTATGGGCTGGTGGCAGCTAGCCCTGCAGTGGCAGCCATGTCACCTGGTTATGTGGTAGGGACAGCTGAGCTGCCATCTTGAGCTTCCTGGGGAGGAGGAGGAGGTCGAATGATGCTGTACACCAAGTATTGATGGAGAGAGCTTGTCCCCTTCCTTTGCAAAGCATCCCCTGCAAGATGCTTTTATGTCTCTGCCTTGTAAGCCAGCTGGCTGGCCTTATGGGTAGCCTGTTGATGACCTGAGCTGAGGTGTGGGATCTCTTCTCCAGCAGCATGCTGGGTGCTGGTGAAATGTCCTGGAACTGGGGACTTGGCAATTAACTGTGAACATGTGTGCCAAGTGGCTGGTCCTCTGTCCCAAGCCGAGGTGCAGAAGTGGGAGGATGCTTTGTGGGGCAGAGGAGGCACTCAGGTCCCCTTGCACAAAGGAGGCTCCAGATACATTATTGATTAGAAGTGGGAGCACATTCCTGCAGGGCAGCTTGCCAGCTGCCTTCAGAGCAGTTGGCTGGAAGCCAGCCTTTCACTCCATGCCTATTCTCAATGGGTCAGCAGTCCACTTTTTGGGAAGACACAGCTGAGAAGGTCATGGCAGGGCAGATCTCATCTCTGATTTCACAGCCCTCTCTGCAAGGTGGGGAAAGACTTTAATTAGCCTCAGCAAATGACGTTGTTGTACTGAACCTAAGGATAGAGGCCGTGTTGGCCCCATTCCCTTTCTGTGCTGCTGCTGGTCCTGTTGGTGACCTTTGCTGTGTAGGCTGTTTGTCTGCAGACCTGCAAAGCTCATCTGATAACATTGTTGTGGTCGCTGGAAGAGCAGCCAACGTTTCAATTAATTTTAAACTGCGGCCGTAGCCTCTGCGAGTGGCTGCAAAGCACTGTGTGGTTGTACTGCTGACTTGTACCTTTTTCATACCTTTCATTTTAGCTTCCTTCTCTTGCTGAGAGTTGAGGATGCTGCATTGTCCACAGGGGATGGCTGTTGGAGAGGGATGAGGGATGTCCTCCTCCATGCAGGGTCTGCCCCACAGCATCCCTGCTAATGAGACTGAGCACAGAGAGAAGCATAGTGCAGAGGAGTAGTGCTACGTGGAACCTGCCCTGAAAATGAAACCTTTTGAGGGATGCTCTGGGTGATTTCCAGACCTTCTCACATCTGTGATAAGCTGTGATTGCCTTTGCTGCAGGGAAAATCCCCAACTTCAAAGGATCTGCCTGGATAGTTCTTACCTCTCCTGGAGCCCTCTGGGCACAGACTGGTTGTGGGAAACACCCTGTTCACAGTGTGATTTTTTTTCCCCCCCCCCCTCATGTTTAAAGAAGTAGTTTACCATCAAACCCAGTCTGAAACCTTACTGATGGCACTATTGCCTCTGGTACCTGATTTGAGATGCATTGGAGGCACTGGATTTCCAGGTTATCTTAAACACCTTCCAGCACCGCAGATCAGAGATAGTGACTGGAAACCCTGGCTGACCAGAGCTCCTTTCCTGAGTGTCCTTCATCTTCCAGCAGAAGGAATTAGAACTGAGACTAAACACTGCTTAGGAAATACTTGTTGAGGGCTATGCAGTGTAGTGAAGATGAAGCTGCACCTAGTCTGCCAGAGGCAGGGTTGGGAATGGGGAGAGGAAGCTGGGAGCTGTCTTCTCTGTGGTTCTGACAGACAAGGAGAAACCTGCTTAGCTGCTCCCTTTTTCCTTTGTTTTTTTTTTT
>VXBB01007006.1:22575-33705 GCA_013399915.1 Illadopsis cleaveri
AAAAAAAAAAAAGGGGGGGGGGGGGGGAAAGGAACGCAAACAATCAGATTTGCCCATTGTTTTGAACAATCGAAAAGGCTGTTTGAGCAATTCCGCCCCGCAGGAGAGGCAGGGCACGTGCGTGGGGGAGAGAACAGGGAGAGAAAATAAAATAAATAATAAAATGAAATGAAATAAAATGAAATGAAATGGAATAAAATGAAGGGATCAGCCCGCCGGAAAGGCAGAGGAACGAAGCATCTCCGCACCATGATGTCACGCCGGCTGCTTTCCAGCCCCCCGAACGGAGAGCAGCAGCAGCAGCAGCAACCAACATGGACTCCGGCTTTAATCTGCCCGGAGAGCGCCTGTGTGCGACCGAGCCGAGCCCTGCGTGTGACACATGTGTGTGACAGCCGGCGGGGACAGCGACAGCACTAACCTGGCAGCCATTCGGGAGCGTGGAGCGGCGCGCAGCACCAGCAGCAGCGGCAGCAGCAGCTAGGAGGAATTCACTGGGGATCGCTCGGCATTCATTGGGGGTTCATTCATTCATGCACTCGGCAGCGGCCAGCCGGGAGGGTTACTCACCTCCTGCAGCATGGCACGGCCCTTCCCCGGGGCTCTCAGGGGCTCCGTGCGGCCGCTGCCGGACACGCTGCCCCGGCCCCGGCCATGCCCATGCCCGTCCCCCCGGTGATGCTGCCCGGTGCGGCCGTACACGCTCCGCGCACACGCCTGCGCAGCGCTTTACATAATGCGCCCACCCCTGCCCGCCCCGTCCGCGTCTCCCCTAATGCCGAACAGACCCCCGAACGCTTTTAGAGGGCCTGAACGAACGCCGCGAGTTAATAATCCGACAGGTTGGAAATGTTTTGTTTGTCCTCTCTGCGTGCGCGGCGCATTAAATAACGCACACACCCCTGCCCGCCCCGCTCGCGTGCCAAAGAAACCCCCGAACGCTTTTCGAGGATTTAAACAACCCAAGGAGTTAAAATCCGACAGGTTGGAAACGTTATTTGTCCTCTCTGTGCGTGCAGAGCATTAAATAATGTTCCCACTCGGCTCGAATCTCCCCCTAATGCCAAAGAGACCCCCAAACGCTTTTCGAGGATTTAAACAACCCAAGGAGTTAAAATCCGACAGGTTGGAAATGTGTCTGTCCTCCCTGCGTGCGCAGCGTTTTACACAATGCACCCACCCGGCTCGAATCTCCCCCTAATGCCAAAGAGACCCTCAAACACTTTTCAAGGATTTAAACAACCCGAGGAGTTAAAATCCGACAGGCTGGAAATGTTGTGTTTGTCCTCCCAGCGTTTTACATCATTTGCCCGCTGACTCCCTCCCTGCGTGCCGCGCTGGCATCTCCCCCGAGGAACCCAAAAAACCGACCCCAAACGCTTTCCAAGGGCTTCAGCAAACCCTGGGAGTTAAACCCCGACAGGTTGGAAACATTGTGTTTTGTCCTCCCCGCCGCACACGCGCTGCTGGGAGAAAGTTTCAAAGCGTGTAAGCAGGAACAGGCAGGAAAATTAAACCCTAATTAAGTGGCCGCGTGGATTATCTGAGCTGAATTAAACAACGCTCAGTCAGAGTTTAAGGTGACCTCAACTCAATTTAGCCGGCTCCATCTAGGAAGCTAATTTGGTGTTGTTTTTTTGGGTTTGTTTTTTTTTCTTTTCTTTTGCCGTGCTTATCCATGTGTAAACAGGCCTGGGATTTTTAAAGAAACATTATCAAGCAAAGCTGACAGCATTTTCAGCATTAGCACGTGGTGTTTCTTTTGAGGACACCGTATCCCTCCAAACCTGCTTGGGGACATCTTTATTCCAGAATAAAGTCCCTCCCAATACAATAAATAAGGGACAATAAGTCCCCCTTAGTACAATAAAAATTAAGCTTATCATTAAGGATGATAAGAGAGCAAAACAATCACCCAGCTTGCGCTTTACCTCCCAGTCTGTGAAATCAGGCCTTGTGTGTGCAAGGAAATGGTGCAGAACTGAGCTGGAACTGTACTAACACCCCTGATCCAAACACAAGTGTCCATGTGTGGAATTACACTGAATTTTGGACTCTGGGATGCTGTGAGTGACCCCTTCAGGGCCACACTGATGACACAGGGAGCTGTTCCCTGAACGCTGCAAATACTGATCACTCTGCCCTTTGCCTCTTCTGTAGCATTTTGCCCCTTCCATAACCAGGGTTGGGCATTTTCTCTCCTCTTTGCAATCACTCCCAGCTCTGAGTGCTGATTCCCAGAGCAGCATCTTCCCACAAGGCTGATTATCCATCATTTCTCTAGAATCAAAATCAGTGGGAGCAGCAGGTGCTCCAGCAGGCTCAGACTGGCATGATTCAAAGGATTTCAAACTGAAAACACCACCACCATACACACCTTTGTCTGGACACCACAACCACCACCTTCATACTACTCAGAGATTACACCTAGGTGCACATGAATTCACGGTTTATGTGCCACTGTTCTAATAAGTTCACGGCATCCATCAGCCTGATGCCAATTTGTTGTTTGAAACGCTTCCCAAAGTTTGCTGCCTGGAGAATTAGAAATTGATTTTATGACATTTTACCTTCAATTTTCCCCACTCCCTGTGCCCAAGGAGGGTGTGATCGCCACTGAAACACCACGTCCAGGATTGTATCCAGGTTCAGTGGGTGGATAAGCTGGATAAACTCAGATCAGAGCAACCAGCACTAAAGGCAGTGGCACTGAGTGCTTCCAGTGCAGCCTGGAGGCCAAGGAATGGCAAGATTTAAATGCTCACCTGGAATCCAGGTTTGATCCCACTGGGTATCAAATCCCACTGGAAGTGCTGAAAGCTGAAGCTGGATGAATCCTGACTCGACAAGAGAAACCTATTTTGGGAAGCAAACAAAACTAACCACTGTAACTAATTCACGGCTCAATTACCCATCTGTGGCAGACATTATTATGCAAGGGTTTGTGTTCTCTCAAACACTGTTCTGTACCTCGAACCAGAATCAATTCAAGCCTCACACTCTGCATTCAACAGGACTTGGAGTGAGATATCTGAATGGTCCCATTTTGTTTTACAGCCTATGGATCTTTCAGTGTTCTTCTCCCTTCCAGGAAGTGAGAAAATAGTTAAAAACATAATTCTTAGCCTCCACAAATTTTGATGTATTTCGTCTGCATGACTATTAAGGTTAGAAGAGATGATATTTTTCAATAGTCACATGAGTTACAATGACCCAAATGCTGTGATAAATTCTATATAATGGCTACTTCAGATCTGGAACACACAAAGGCTCAAAGCAGGTCATGGAGTGGCAGGATGGACATGAGGTTAAGTCTAACCCACCCTTCAGACTGTCAGGAGAGAAGATGAATCAAACAAAA
This sequence comes from Illadopsis cleaveri, assembly GCA_013399915.1. Lineage (NCBI taxonomy): Eukaryota > Metazoa > Chordata > Aves > Passeriformes > Timaliidae > Illadopsis > Illadopsis cleaveri. The sequence goes on from VXBB01007006.1 coordinate 25,937, forward strand.
TCCTGCTTCTAAGAGCACTTTAAGACCAGTAGTAAAAATGCAAGACTTACTTAGAGAAAAGCTTCTTAAGCTTATCTGGTGTGGTGTGCAAGGGGCAAAGTTATGGGGAATTTGGAAAACCACACAGCACCTCGAAAGCTTTACAAACTTGGACAGATCTGCAAAGTTTCACCCAAAACTCTTGGAAGGACAAACAGTTTTTACATTTCTGCAGCACCATCCCTGGCACTGAACTCGTTCCATGGTGATAAAAGTTAGATAATACTGCACTGAGGGAGGATCTTTAGGAGCCTTTAAAGAAGCTCTTCTGGACATAAAGCTGCAAGTTCCTGCCTTGTTCAAGAGCTGCAAGAATGCATTTTATGTCAGCTGGGGTTGCTTGCACGGGTCTGGTGTTCAAGGCTCAAGGTAAGGACTTTATTTCATGTGTGAAGGACAATGTGAGCGTGACATGGTCACACACCACAGCTCTGCCAAGCCCTGCAGGAGGACCAGAGTCACATCTGGGGATCCCTCCCTCCAAGGATGCTCCAATTTCGGGCACACCTGTGCCAGGCTCCTCAGTGTCCAGGCAGGCAGCGCCTTCTCCTTCCCCAAACTGCCCCCTCGGTGCCTGCAGGGCTGTCCTGCTGCCAGTAACACAAGCACTCTCATGCATATTGCATCTCCCAGCCCCGAGGAAATGAGGCGCTGTCCGAGTAATTAAAGCCCGGGGCTGATGACAGATCCGTGGGACAGAGCTGGGCCTGGATGTCCGGGCCTGCAGAACATCAGCTGGGGCTGGGATCAGCTCTCCAGCCGGGCAGAGCAATCCTACCCTCCCTGTAAGCCACACCAGCCGTGCAGAACAAAAAGGCGCCTTTAAAAGTCTGTCTGCAAAACATCAGGCGACAATGAGCACCTGGATTGGAAAACGCCAAGGGTTTCTCATTTCCCCCACCACAATTCTTTGCCCACCTTTAATATGACCTGGTTTGAAAACTTAGAGCCACCAGGACAGCTACTCCCCAAGATCTCTGCTTGTCAGCTGAGTTCAGACAGAGCCAGGGGGTCACTCTTTCGTTGTATTTCCAGCCTTGTCTTTGAAAGAGACACATCAGAAATGTCAAAAAAAACCCGTCCTGAGGGAAAACTCAGTGCAACAACCTCAGGATGTGCAAGCAGGATTAGCACTAGCAGGTAACTGGGTGGCAGTTAGCATTTTGCACGTGTTTAATTTGTTTTTTGCTCCTTCCACAGCTGCTTTTCTGCCATTCACCCTCTGTAGGAATGAATGGGCGGACTCCTGACTGCTCAGCATGGGCCAGCGGAGTTCTCTGGCTGGGATATCGGTCCTGTTTGACAACTCCTGCTCATTCCACGGGTGCTACTCCTCAAACCACACAGGATTCTCACCCTGTCAAGCAACAAGAAGCACTCTCCCTTTCCCCTGTGGAAAACGGGCTCCTAGACAGGTGCCAGACCAAGCAAACCTCATTTCTGAGCTGGCAGTGGCATTTTCACAGAGTCCATGGATTCCTACAGCAGTGGGGGCTGGAGGAGGCAGGGAATCATGTGCTCACAGGCATGGGGAGGAAGAGGGGGAGGAGGAGAACAAGGGGAGAGAGAGAACAAAGTGTCAACATCTTAACTGGGACACACAAAGAGCCAGTTCTTAGTAAGAACTTAATCCAGGATTAACAAGAGGTCAGCTACCTCTGCAAGGAGACTGCACTAAAAGGAGCTAATTAGCTCTCCTTAATTGCACAAAGGGAACCACACAGAATTAAAGACGTTCACCAGCAGCAGGTCCCACCTCACTCAGGAAACACAGAGCCCTACCTGTTGTCCCCAACACCACGATCAGACAATCAGCACGTGGGGAGCCAGGAGCAGGACAGGGGCAGGGATGGATGGATGGATGGATGGATGGATGGATGGATGGATGGATGGATGNTATCAGTTCACAAACAGTGATAGCCATGAATTAAAGACATTCACCAGCAGCAGGTCCTGCCTCACCCAGGAAACACAGCCCTACCTGTTGTCCCCAACACCACCAGCAGCACGTGGAGAGCCAGGAACAGGAGAGGTGTGGGGATGGATGGCAGGAAAAAGGCTCTGGGGAGGTTCAGCACCAACAAGCGCTGGAGAGAGAGCTGGAGCCTCCACCAGCCAGGAGAAGCATTTGTAGCATGGCCAGAATCTGTCTAGACAATTTCCTCATCAGCCACTGCTGTGGACTGCCCCAAATCCCTGAGGGAAGCACAGCCATCAGTTCACAAATAGTCATGTCTGTGAGGATGCTCAATGCAGTTCTGGCTTTCTTTAAATCAATGTGATCTCTGAAAACGAGGAGGAGGTGGAGTAGCACAAGGCAAACCAGCTTTTTCCCTGTAGGCTGAGGCCAAGAGAATCCCATCCCAACACGGATAGGCACAGCAGGATAAATGCCAGGATAAACGGAGAGCACACAGCACCACGGACAGGTAGCAGATCCCACCTGGAAGGCTCCAGTTTGGAATGATGCAGAGGGAAAGGCTGGCTGAGCTGCCCACCCACAAACTCCCTGCCTGGAATTCCTAACCACTTGTTACAAAGACACTCACACACCTTAAGCTCCCTGTCAGCCTCTGCTTAGTGCTAAATCCAGCTGGTTTTTGGCTGTTTTTTTTCCTGTGGAGCCACTGCATGTTCTGTTCTCCTGCACTGGTGCATGTTTTACCCCAGAAGCCCTTGCTGTGCACTGACAGATAATGGATCCAGCAGGCAGTGCGCCCGAAAATGAAGATTAACGGGCACATCAATAACGCCAACAGATGTCTCTGAGATGGAGCACTGATAAAAGGAACTCCTGCATTTATTTGGGTTATAGCACCGTGCTGAGGGCTGGGAAGATCAGGCAGACACGGGCCTGAGTGCATCTCAGCAGAATCAGCTCCCAGTTTCAGGGAGGATGAAGGGAAAAGCAAAACAGGTCAGCTAGGGGAGGCTGCCCTATACACAGAGAAAAATACCAGAAACAGGAGCTCACACTAATTACAGGTCCCTGGGAAATCATCACAGTAGTGCCTCCATTATTTATCCTTCTTTTCTCCCCTTGGGACAGAGTTAAATGTTATGCCACTGTACTTCCAGTGACAGTGCAGGGGCAGCCAGAAGGGACAAAGCAGCACCAAATTTTCACCTCAAACCCAACACAAACAAAGGAGTTCTTGGGATGCCACTGGGAATGAGACAGCCACCCCCTCTCTGCTCCCAGGAACTGAGCAGCAGCCCTCAGTTGTGCTGCTCCTGTGCAGGCCCAGCACAAAGGGAGAGCTCCCTGACAGCTGCCTACAGCTTCAATAGCTGCCATTGGGGAGAGCAGAATGAGCACCCACGGAGCTGTGCCAGGGGCTGGGATGCAGCAGCCTCCTGGTACAGACAGGCCCCAGCACCCCTGTGCCCCCTATTCCCTGCTGGATGGAGCTGGAACAGCTCACAGCTCATTCACAAAGAGAAGGAAAATTGTCTTAATTGTCCTAAAACGGTCCCCGGTGCAATCTCTTCCTCCAGCACTGGCTGGTGCAGTGTGTGCCTCCACATTGTGTTATTCTGGTGTGGCTATTCCAGCTTTTCCATTCCTCCCAACTGCTCCAATCTGTTTATCCAGGAAGACACCAGCCTCCTGCAGCCTCCTACAAAGCACTGCCCCAGTCTCTACCTTCAGACCTGCCCTGTGCCTCCTCTGATTCCCAATCCCAACCCGAGGGGATTCATCCCTGCTCCCACTGACTTCCTTAACTTTGCTTGGCTCTTTCCTCCAGATTCCTGAAATCTGCTGGGCTCACCCTGAAACTCACCACTCTGAAACTCACCAAAAAGAGGAACAGGCCCCTCAGTGCAGCCCCTGCTCCCACGACGACAGAATATTTCTCCACCTTAAGTCTTTTCCACCCCCACTGAGATTCCCCATCCAACCGCAGCCCCATCCCAGCCCCGCATCCTTTTCCCTGCGGAGCTGCCCGGCCTCCCGGCACACACATACACACCCAGGAAGGATTTCCCCGCCTGCCTGCGAGATGAAAACCGAGGAGTTAAAGGATTCCACCTGTCAGCGCACCGCCCTTCCCGGGCGGCTCTGCCCCGCTCCTCCGCCGGCTCCCCGCTTCTGCCGGGGGACACACCATGGAACCGCCCGGGAACCTCGCTGCTGCCGCTGCTGCCGCTCCGAGGCATCTCACGGCCGCCAAAGGAGTCGGACAAAAAGATTCCCCGCTCCGATAAGGGCTTGGCATGGCTGGAACAAAGCCGCCTTTGCAGCGCGCTGCCCGGCTCTGGCATCCGAGCTGGCCGCTGCCCGCTGGGGAGAAAAGCTCCCACTGTGGCTTGGAGGATGTCCCGCATCACCCGGTTAACCCTGGCTGCTCCTCGCTGCCGCCGCCGAGGACAAATCCCAGGATTTCTGCTCCCCTCCCGCTCTTACCCATCTGTTCTCCTGCCCGGCTGCAGCTTCTCTGCGCTGCTGCCCGGCCCTGGCATCCCGAATATTTATTAAATACTCGGGGCTGCTGCACGGCCCTGGCATCCCGAGCAGAGCTTTATTAAATATTCGGGGCTGCTGCACGGCCCTGGCATCCCGAGCAGAGCTTTATTAAATATTCGGGGCTGCTGCACGGCCCTGGCATCCCGAGCAGAGCTTTATTAAATATTCGGGGCTGCTGCACGGCCCTGGCATCCCGAGCAGAGCTTTATTAAATATTCGGGGCTGCTGCACGGCCCTGGCATCCCGAGCAGAGCTTTATTAAACATCCCCGTCCTCCCCGCGGTGCAAACCACCAGGGAGCACTTCTGTGACGACAAAGGAGCAGAGCGGTCAGCGTGGACATAAACATCCCTCCAATTACCTCGAAATTCCACTTCCTCAGCTCCCACAAAGCTCTGGATTTTCACCCCGAGGGGCTGCACACCCTCCTAAACCTTATCAGCAACACAAACCATCGATTTCCCTGCTGGAACAGCAGGCAGCAACAGGAAACACTTAAAATAAATAAAAATATTTGCCTTCAACACTCGGGCATTTCCAAATTCAAACTCCGGGAAAGGCCATCTTCTGCACGGAGGTTGTACGATGCAGAAGGTAACAATGTGACTCATCTTGAAAGTGTGTATAAACACACTTAAAAAACCTGTCTGGGGAAAAATAAACAGAGGCTGTGCCTGATTCCTGTCGGGGAAAAGCAGGAACACAGCCCTGCTGCTGCCCTTGGGCTTGTACCCACTCCAGGCAGGTGCAACAGAGGAAACAAAGCCACGAGCAGCAATTTAAAGAATTTAGAAAGCAAGAAAGCAGCAGGGATGGACAGGGGAAGAGCAGAAAGCAAATGAAAAATGTGCCTGCAATATGATAGAGGAGCAGGGAGGATGGACGTGACTGGGAGCTGATCAATCCCACCTCACGGAATGATGAAATATTTGCTCTGTATGATCAGTTAATCCCCAGCAGGAACACGTTTAGAAGGGTGGCAAACAACCAGACAGATTTTCCTGCAGAGCAATGAGTTCAAAAGAAAAGCAACAAAAACATCCCGGCACTCATGAGGCTCGTTTGTGAAAACAAACTTGAAGGGTAAACACAGCGGAGTGGTCAACAAATATTTGAAGAATGTAAATATTGAAGAGAAAGAGAAGCTGCATTAAAAGGTTTGGGGTTTTGTTTTTTGGGTTTTTGTTTTGGTTTTTTGGTTTGTTTTTTTTTTAACAATGAGCAATGGGATTATATGAAATTGTGGGAAAGAAACAAGGCTGAAGTCAAATCCTCAGAGCCAGGAGCAGGAGAGAAGTGGAATGAACTCATTCACTTGTCACGTTCATAAACAGCAAGGGGTAACTGTTAATAAAGACAAAACAGGATCACAGAACCACAGAATATCCTGGGCTGGAAGGAAGCCACAAGGATTATTGAAGTCCAGCTCCTGGCCCTGCACAGGACACCCCTTTGTTGGGAGCATGGATCAACACCTCAATAATATCACACTTTTTTCAGACTCTAGTCCTGCTTTCCAATATTTCCACGTTTTTTTAAGAGGCAGCAGCCCAAGCTGCAGCAATGTAGAGCTCTAAAGGTTTGCAATGATCAGTGTTTGGTGTTAGGGCTGGCTGAGTGTTCAAACTTCGAGGATTGTTTTGACTTGCTGCATTTTTCATCCCCAAAACCTCCAGGACACACACAGACATCCACGTGGCTTGGAGCTCCACGTGGGAAATCTTGCAAAGTGACATCCAAATCATCCCGAGTTCCTAATCTGGGCTGTGATCCTTGAAAGAACAGATGTCCTCAGGATAATTATGGGATGTCCAAACATGAGCAAGGCACAGGTTGTTTTGGGACAATCATAAGGATTCAGTTTGTGGCTTTGGGCAAGTCCCCTGTGAGAAGTGCAGGGATAGGGATGGGTGTTTGCCTTTCTCATCTTTCTCTTACTTCAGTAGAGTTTGCTCTCTTTAGAGAACTCTAAACTCTTGACAATCTTTTTGCTCTCCTAAGCCAAGCTTCCAGCAGGGAATTAATACACAGCTATTAATAAACACATTAAAAGGAAAAACACCTTTAATCTCCAAGTGCCCCATCTGCAAACCAGAACTAATTCCACTTCCTTTTTTCTACCCTTTCTCCATCTTGACTATTTAGGATGGAATCCCTTCCTCCAAACTGGAGGTGGGGCATTGAAAATCTCCCAGCACAGCAAATCTCTGCTTTCAAGAGCCTCTTTTGCTGTAAAACAACACCGTTTTAGAAACAGTTCTATTTCCCAGATCAGCTGTGCTATCAGCTGCCTTTAAAACAGAAAAGAATCCACAGGGAACTTATCCTTCCTGCTGGAAGAATAATGCAGCAGGTATTTGAGGCAATGATGCAGCTTTAGTGCCCTGGAGCAGCCAGTGAATATTGCTCAGGTTCTGTGAGCCCTGGCCTCCAGACACATCCTTCTTTCACGGCCTGCAGCTAAGCATGGGCTGGCCTCCCAAACCTCATTCCCAAAATACGCATCAGCTTGTGCATCTCATTTCTCTCTAAGAGCTGACAGCTCTGCAAAAAGCCAAATTCCAGCTCTGAGGGCTGCACAGAGCCCTCAGCCTCCTCACGAGTAAAGGGCACTGCTTCCACATCTCCAGAGCTGCTTTATTCCTGGTCCTGCGGGGTCAGAACTGCACCAAAATTACAGCCCTGCCTCTCCAGCAGCTCTCTAAACCCCTCTGTCTGCAGTGCAAACCTTTTCATTCACAGCCTCTCCTGTGTCCTCACTGCACCAGGGCTGAGACCTCGCAAAGATCTCTGCAATCCTTCTCCTGTCCTTTAAACACAGCCTGATCTGCTCAGTGTTTCATTAAGGGAATGACTCTAATTAGAGGGAGCTGTTCTTGAACTAAACAAGTTGTGTGTTCCCCCTCCAGCTATTTTGTTCTAATTTTATGTGCATATCTGGACATTTCTTCTGTTACCAAACCCTTGCTACTCCTCCTTTCCCCCCTCTAAAATCTTTTTCACTCCACTAATTTTCTCCTCCACTTTTCTCCTTTCTCAATTCCAAGGCCTGAAATTAGCTGTGGCCCAAAACCACATTCTACCAAACCTGCCATTCGGAGTGGTTTGAAAATTATTCAAAATATATATCTCAGATATATAAATCTCCAAAAAAAAAAAAGAGCCACAAATTTCTCCTTCTCTGCTCCTCTGCCACACGCATGGAGCGACTGTGACATTGGCAAAGGAGAGTGGCAGCATTTTGCATCTTTTTTTAGTTGAG
>VXBB01007006.1:33741-46271 GCA_013399915.1 Illadopsis cleaveri
TTGAGTAAGAAAAAAAAAAAAAAAAGAAAGAAAAAAAAAAAAAGCAGAGCATCTGCCCCTAGATCGCTTGGCTGTGACCACAGAGAGCATTCTGTCCTGGAAAAAAAATGGTTACAGGGGAATAAACCACTGGAAAATGTAAAATATAATCAACAGCACAGGCCTGAATCTGGCCAAAAGGAGAACTTTAGGAAAGGAGAAGCTCAGAGAACATTCCAGCATCTTGTATTCAGCACGTGGCTCTGCAAGGGCACCCAGAAGGAAAATTAATTCTGGGCAGCATTTTGGGGTTGGTGTCTCCATTTCCTGAGCTTGGATATTCTACCCTTAAATATATTATTGCTGCTATATTGCAACTTATATAATTTACTTTAAACAGGCTCCAAATCCTGAAATTAGTAGTTACCAGTCATAATAAGCATCAATTAAAATAATAATGGCATTAAGATGCCCTTTCTAACCAGGCCTGAACTCAGAAGTGTTCAGGGGAAGGTTCAGCAGCTGCTCAATCAACCAAAGGAATACCATGAACTGGTTGAAACAGAGAGAAATCTGGAATTTCAGCTGGAAAAAGCAGAAAAAGCCTTGCCCAGGACACGGTGATTCTGTCAGGAAGCAACACAAGGGTTCCAATGGGAATTTTTGCCTCTGTCAGGCCTTGTCCCTGCCCACTTGCTGAGCAGAAATGAGGCAGAAATTCCAACTATGAGAGTGCTTCTCTTCAGCCCAGCACAACTATCAACACACACGGGGTGAATCAGACACTTAAAAACGTGGGACACTGTCCAAAACCTCCTTCCAGCACTTGTTCCACAAAAATCTCTGCCCCAGGCAGAGGGAGAAGGAAAAGGAGAATTTTTCCTGTCTAACACTTCCTTCCAGCTCTTGTCCCTTGAAAATCTCTGCCCCAGGCACAGGGAGGAGAAAGAGGAGACTGATTTCTGTCCAACACCTCCTTCCAGCACTTATTCCATGAAAATCTCTGCTCCAGGCACAGGGAGAAGGAAAAGAACTATTCCTGTCTAACACTTCCTTCCAGCTCTTCTCCCATGAAAATCTCTGCCCCAGGCAGAGGGAGAAGGAAAAGGGAGAATTATTCCTGTCCAGCACCTCCTTCCAGCTCTTGTCCCATGAAAATCTCTGCTCCAGGCAGAGGGAGAAGGAAGAGGAGACTGATTTCTGTCTAACACCTCCTGCCAGCTCTTGTCCCATGAAAATCTCTGCTCCAGGCAGAGGGAGAAGGAAGAGGAGACTGATTTCTGTCTAACACCTCCTGCCAGCTCTTGTCCCATGAAAATCTCTGCTCCAGGCAGAGGGAGAAGGAAGAGGAGACTGATTTCTGTCTAACACCTCCTGCCAGCTCTTGTCCCATGAAAATCTCTGCTCCAGGCAGAGGGAGAAGGAAGGGGAGACTGGTTTGCCTCATTTTGCAGGCAGGGAAAGAGGGTAGAGGCCACAGCAGGATAAAAATGGTCAATGACAGATCCAGGCACAATAAGGGCTCCTCGTGGCTCCCACAGCCAGCACCTTCCTTCCCTTGGAACAGTCCAACAGCACCCAGCAGCCTCTGCCCCACATTTTATCTCTTCTTGACTGAATTTCAGGCTTTGTAGTGAGGAAGAGAATCTCTGGATTCTGCTGCTGTCTCATTCACCTCAACTGCAGGCCCCAAGTGAGCAAAGGCTGCAGAATTCCAGAGCCATTCCCAGCAGTTTGCCCTTCACTTGACATTTCTGAGGCTGCTGAAGGGCTGGAGGCAGAGAGCAAGGTGACCTTGCCATCTGACAAGAGGGGAAGGCAATTTCCCAGCAAAACAAATGGTTAGGATTCAATTAGCCAAAATAATCTGCAGCCCAAGGAGAGATCTGGGGGAGAGATTCTGGGTGCTGGCAGCAAACTCTGCAAAGTGCAGCTTCTCCGTGGCCTAAATCAAAAAAAACCTGCCCTGCCTGGCTGCCCTCAGAGAGGTTTCAATATGCACATATATATCAGAGAAAAAAATTACAGATGTTTATCCAAATTTAACCCAAAACTTGATGCCAAAAGCCAACCACACAAGAAATAAAAATATTAAAGGGATGCTTTCGCCAGTCTGTCATCACACAGCAAAGCCAGCCTCAGATCAAGGGCTTCAAAATGCCTTGGTTTTATTTCAAATGGTCTCCTTCCACTGTAATTTGATACTTTTACTAAAACAAAAGTCGTGTTTCACAGCCTGTTGCCACTGCAGGTATTGATCCAGCGTGGCACTGTGCAGCCCAGGATAAAAACTGGTGCTGGGGCTGATCCTGCTTCTATTGCTGCCTCTCATGGTGCCCACGGGCATAGCCTGGCCACAGGAATTGTGTGCAAAGCTTTTCCTTGACTTCAGTGCACTGGGATTAGGCTCCTCACTGCTTCCTTGGGCTTCCCACTGCTGGAAAGGGCAGGAAAAATAACACCAAGGCCAGAGAAATCAGCACAAAACCTGCCAATAACCCCGCAGCGACTGCGTGCCACAGAACCATCCACAAAATAAACTTTCCACAGCTGCTCCAAGCTGTCCTTCCAGGCACCTGGCACCACATCTCCTTGCTGGAAAAAGGATAAAACCTGCTCTTTGTGGACAGCCAGGATGTTCAGGACGTGTGGCCAGGTCAGAACGTTCTGGATGCAGGGGAAGATGAGCGACCCATTAATGAGGTTTGCCCTTCCAGAGAACAGGAACGTTCTGATTCCTCAGATCCATTTGCAGAATTCATAAGGAGCTGAGGCCTCTCCTTTCCCAAACCCCAGAGCCATATTTATATGCATGTGGGTCAGCTCTGGTGGTTTTTTAGCCAAGGATTATCAGCACCTATTTCTTCCCCCTGAATAAAAGGCACAAAGGGAGAGGTAGAGGCACAGAGGAATCAATGAAGACAGGAAAGACAGAAAATGCAACATTTGAACCTGCAATGTGAAGGTCGAACAGCACAATGGGCACAGCAGCACAATTATGTCACTTTAACACAACTATTTCGTGAGGCTCCTCCAAAAATTTGGGGAAGAATTGATTTGGAAATCCAGTTTCATTCGGGATCATTTGCAGTGCCAGAGGACGGGGTTCACTGTCGCTGCACGCAGCAGTTCTTTAAGGCTCTGCAGCTTCAACACGAAATTGGAAGTGATTTAAGCAGCTTCATCATTTCCCTGGGTGATCAAGGAGCCAAACACCCACATTTGTCACCCCTGTGTGTCACAGCCATGCCTGGAAGCGAGGACAGAGCCACCTCTCCTGTCCCTGTCTCACCAACCCGTAATTTTACATCCCAAAGAAGTGGCAAGAGCAGAGCTGGGTGGGACGAGTGTGACAGCTCAGGAACCTCTCCCTCCCCTCTCCCACACCCTGGACACGGATTTCCAGACCCAGGGGAAGGGCAGGGGTCGGATTTCCAGATCCAGGGGAAGGGCAGGGGTCAGATTTCCAGATCCAGGGGAAGGGCAGGGGTCGGATTTCCAGATCCAGGGGAAGGGCAGGGGTCGGATTTCCAGATCCAAGGGAAGGGCAGGGGTCGGATTTCCAGATCCAGGGGAAGGGCAGGGGTCGGCCCGGTGGAGGTACCCAGGCCCCCGCAGCCGCAGCCTCCAGAAGGCAGAACTGAAAGTGCCTGAAGTCGATCTTCGCTGCTCCCTGACATCAAACAACTTCTAATTTTAGCTCTGCTGTTCTGTAACCCTACCTAGTTCCCATCCCACCCCCACAACTACATAATAGATCCTTCCCTCAGATAAGTAGGGTGTTGGAACATTGAGAGGTTGGTTGTTTTTTTCTTTTTTTTTTCCTTTTTTCTCACCCACAGGCACTAGCAGAAAAAAATGAATTACAGATTTATTTTTAGTGGAGCCTTTGGCCCTCGTTTGCTCTGCAGGTTCCAGATCACAGGTTTTGCAGCTCAGAACTATCCCAACCAACACAGCAGCACAAGCAATGCAGAAGGAGCCACAAAAAGAAGGAAAATCAGACGAGCAGAGTTTTACTCAGCATCCCATTTATGGGACATCCAGTTCAGCTACCAGCTTGTTTTTGTCCCTGCAACGCTCTTCTGGCATTAGATTCTCATTTTTCATCAAAGATCTAAATTAGTTTCCATTTCTGCGGGATCATGAACTCCCCAAAACTCCTAAGAAGGAAGAGCAGGGCGAGCAGCAGAGCCTGAGATGGAAGGGGAGGGAAAGGCTGCTGTGGATTTTGGCTTTCTGAGATTCAAAGCTCGAGGCCTGCCTGATTACAGTCCCTGAGGAGCTGTGAGATAACAGTGATGTCAGCCTGGAGGCAAAAGCTCGCTCTCACAATACCAGGTCACAACATAAAAACGGAGACATAAAGCATTAAAACAAACAAAAAAAAGACTGATTAAACCAAGACACCAGGCTCTGAATGAGGCAAATCGCTGTTGTCATCTATCCTACCAGCGTCCTCGGGGGCTGCAGCATCCTGCCACCAGGACGCCGTGTGACAGCACGGCAGCTCCTTGCATCGTGCCACTGTCACACTGTGATGTCACCCAGCCCCTCTGGCTGTCCCCTGGTGCTGCAGAGCCCCGGGAGCTGCGGCCAGATGGGGATGAGATAATTTTGGGCAGGATGAGGTGGCGTGATGCAAGAAATGCAGGGCCAGGGCGGGCCCAGAGGTGGCCAGAGGCTCCCTGATATCACACACGGGGGGATTTGGTGTGGTCACGCAGCACGGGACGGACGTGGGGCCTGAAAAGTGGGAAAAGGGAAAAAAAAAAAAGTGGGAAAAGCAAGTCCTGTCTCTAAGGGTCAGCTCCTGCTGAGAGCTTTCTGTCCCCCCTGGCACAGACAGAAACCATGTGTCTCTCTGAGCACGGCTCCCCGAGGAAATGTGGNAGTGGGAAAAGCAAGTCCTGTCCCTAAAGGTCAGCTCCTGCTGAGAGCTTTCTGTCCCCCCTGGCACAGACAGAAACCATGTGTCTCTCTGAGCACGGCTCCCCGAGGAAATGTGGGTTAACCCAGCAGGGCCTGCACCAAGGAGCAGAGGATTTGTTTGCACCCCATGGACTGGATGGTTTTTCTTTATAGAAATGCTAATCCTATCAACCCATCCCGTATCAAGGCTGTCCAGCCCACATTAAATACCCTGAGGAAGTTCAGAGAGCCCTGCCTTCATCCTGTCCTTAAATCTGTGCTCCTCCAGTCAATCCAGCAGGGCCAAAGAGATTTGGGCAAAGCAGGGCCTGGAATAACGTCCCCAACTCATATTGCAGCACAGCCAAACAAACAAAACTGCCTGTAAATATCCTAGGGGGAACACAGTGACAGCTGCAGAGCTCCAGACTGCTGTGTAATTAAATAAGGGGAGCAATCAGAATATTTGATTTTGGGATTGGGATGAAGGGGGATGCTGAAGAGGCTCGGGTAGCACTTGTCAGGTGATTCCAGCGGGGCCGATGGGGATCTTTTTGCCATCCCAGCAGAACAAAGGGGCCCAGGGCTGCCCGGGGCCCTGCCCGAAGCCCGAGGAACGGAGAGGGAAGAGCGTCACCTACTGAAGCCGGGCCAGCGCTGTAATCTGCTTATGTCCCTCCGGCACCTCCCCGCCCAGCTCCCGGCCTGCACCATCCCCGGGATGCTCCAACGGGAGCTGCCAGGGATAAACCGGGAACGCCAAAACTCCCCAAATCTCCCTGCTGGCTTCGAGGGGAGGCAGGGATGGGATGCAGTGTCACTGCAGATCCGCTCCATCCCAGCCTTTCCTGCATTTCCTGCGTTTCCAGCACATGCTTTGCTCTCCCGGTAGTACACGGAGCTATTATGCAACTCCTCAGCCCAACTGTACAGCACAGAAGGCAGCAGAGCGCTGCAAGAGAGGGGCTTTTTTTTTTTTTTTTTCATTCCAAATAAATAAATGAATAAATCAAATCGTGTAATATTTTCAAATGCTAATATCCGTATCGTCTGTACAGCCCGTGTGAGACAGAGCGATGTAAACACAGGGAAAATTCAAAGGCTCTCAGTGTAATTAAATAAAAGACAGAATTAGAGAAATTAGAAAAAGAGATGACCTATTGAGTCATCCCTGGCTCGGGTCTGTCCCCTGGGGCCCAGTACAAGATGCTATACTGTAGTGCTTTTATTTTTTACACAGAAAAAAAAAAAAAGAAAAAAAAAGATAAAATTAAACTAGCAACAATAAGTAAAATAACAAATGCAAAATAACTTTGCTGTTTTCTCACACTTTACAGGCGAGGATCTCAAAGCACCACATTCATCCTGCTGCAAACCAGCGCACTTGAGAGAGGCTGTTATTTCTATGATTACTTCCTTTCTCATCCCAAGGAAAAAAAAAAAGGATTAAGGAAAAGAAGCAGGCCTTCCCTCTGCTCTTGTCATCCAATTCAACCCAAATTATAAGTCACATTCCACTGTTAACTGTGGAACCCTTCCCATCTGATAAAGTTCTGGTTAAATCAATTTCATCATCATAATTCAAAGCCAATTTATGCCAGCTAAGTGGTTTTGACATATTGGAAATTTAAAATAGTTTCGAGATACTTGGAATTCTACATAAGCTTTTGGTGGTCAAGCTGATATTATATTTATATATAGATATAAAATTATATCCCCTATTACATATATATATATATTTACCTACCCCTGTAAAATACAAACTTGACCAACAAAATATCCATGTGAGAATGTTTTAGAGACACACACACAGAGCTTTGTCAATCGCCTTTCACCCACACAATGTTTTCTTTCACTGCCCGCTTAGCCAGACCTGGCGAGTTTCCCCCCAAAATACCCAGGAAAGAATGAAGGAGCACTGGGGTACCTTGCAGGCAGCTCTGGGTTCCCCGGAACTCTGCTGTGTTCCTACAGCACCGCGCCGCTGAGGAGCATCCCCAAAAGCCGCTATTTGAGGGACAAGCCGAGCAGGAGCCATTCCACGCACGCAGCATCCAAAACACTTTTCTATCCCCCCATCCTTCTTGGGCAAAAGCTGCCCGTGGTTATTTTCCTGCGTGACGAAGCAGCCCCCGAGCCCGGGCGATGCGGTTCGTGCCCAAGGCGGCAGCGGAGCCGGGCAGGGCGGTGCGGGCAGAGCTCAGGGAGGCTCGGGGNCCGCCCCGCTCTCTGCTGAGCATGTGCAGCAGCCGCGGGACCGCAGCATGCCATGGCACCGCACGGCCAGCGCCCGGCCCCCGGAGCCCGCCGCCCCTCCCTGGGGACCGGGGGATGTGCGGCTGGACGGGCAGGGTGGGCTCGTCCCGGCCCCCGCGCCACGGGCAGGGACAGCGCTGCCAGAGCGGTCTGTGCGAGCTTGGACACTGCCAGGGATGGGGCAGCAGCTTCTCTGTTCGCGGGTCTCACGCCCCTCACAGTAAAGAATATTTCCTGTTATCTAATCTAAATCTCCTCTCTGTCAGTGTGAAGCCATCCTCCCTTGCCCTGTCATTCCATGCCCCTCACAGTAAAGAATATTTCCCATTATCCAATCTAACCCTGCTCTCTGTCACTGTGATGCCATCCTCCCTTGCCCTGTCACTCTGTGCCCCTCACAGTAAAGAATATTCCCTATCATCCATCCTAACCCCACTCTCTGTCAGTGTGAAGCCATCCCCCCTTGCCCTGTCACTCTGTGCCCCTCACAGTAAAGAGTATTTCCCATTATCCAATCTAACCCCACTCTCTGCCAGTGTGAAGCCATCCCCCCTTGCCCTGTCACCCCATGCTCTCATTAATGTCCCTCTCCATCTCTCTCAGACTCCCCTCAGGCCTGGCCATACTCCCTCACATGTCAAATCAGTTTCTGGGGCCAGCAGGAACAAATGGGACTTTTGAAGGCCCCTCACACACGTGGGCTGTGCTCCCCTGGCCTTTTTTCTGCAGTAACAGGTTTATCTGCTCTTCTCTTCCAGCACAAGGTCCTCTCCCTGGAGCTGGAGGAAGAGGCAGAGCGAGCCCCAGCCCTCTCCTCCCTCTGCCAGGGCTGCAATATTTGGCAGCTGATGCTCGTGGGGGGATTTGCCAAACCACCACTCCAATTCCCTGACTATCCCAGAGCAGGGATGAGCTGATTGTCCAGGCCAAAAAAGAGAATTCCATCCCTGGTGATGCTCTGGAAGCTGGGACACGCAACCTGAATTTCCCCTCTTTCAANATATTCCCTATCATCCATCCTAACCCCACTCTCTGTCAGTGTGAAGCCATCCCCCCTTGCCCTGTCACCCCATGCTCTCATTAATGTCCCTCTCCATCTCTCTCAGACTCCCCTCAGGCCTGGCCATACTCCCTCACATGTCAAATCAGTTTCTGGGGCCAGCAGGAACAAATGGGACTTTTGAAGGCCCCTCACACACGTGGGCTGTGCTCCCCTGGCCTTTTTTCTGCAGTAACAGGTTTATCTGCTCTTCTCTTCCAGCACAAGGTCCTCTCCCTGGAGCTGGAGGAAGAGGCAGAGCGAGCCCCAGCCCTCTCCTCCCTCTGCCAGGGCTGCAATATTTGGCAGCTGATGCTCGTGGGGGGATTTGCCAAACCACCACTCCAATTCCCTGACTATCCCAGAGCAGGGATGAGCTGATTGTCCAGGCCAAAAAAGAGAATTCCATCCCTGGTGATGCTCTGGAAGCTGGGACACGCAACCTGAATTTCCCCTCTTTCAATTTGTACCCATTTCTCCTTGTCCTATCACCGGTTCCTGACAAAGATCCCCTCTGCAGCTTCCTGAGGGGAAGAGAGTCAGCCCCACCAGGCTCACCTGAGGGCTGTGAAAATAAAAGGAAAACTGAATTTCCTAATGGAAAACCGAATTTCCCAATTGAAAACCGAATTTCCTAATGGAAAACTGAATTTCCTAAAGAAAAATCGAATGTCTTAATGGAAAACCAAATTTCTTAATGGAAAATTGAATTTCCTTATGGAAAACTGATTTTCCTAAGGGAAAACTGAATTTCCTAATGGAAAACCGAATTTCCTANTCCTAATGAAAAACTGAATGTCTTAATGGAAAACAGGATTTCCTAATGAAAACCAGAATTTCCTAAAGGAAAACCAAATTTCTTAATGGAAAATTGAATTTCCTTATGGAAAACTGAATTTCGTAATGGAAACCCAAATTTCCTAATNGAATTTCCTGATGGAAAACTGGGTTTCCTTATGGAAAACTGGTTTTCCTAAGGGAAAACTGAATTTCCTAATGGAAAACCGAATTTTCTAATGGAAAACTGGATTTCCGGATGGAAAACTGAATTTTCTAATGGAAAACTGAATTTCCTAATGGAAAACCGAATTTCCTAATGGAAAACTGAATTTCCTGATGGAAAACTGAATTTCCTAATGGAAAACTGAATTTTCTAATGGAAAACTGGATTTCCTAATGGAAAACAGAATTTCCTAATGGAAAACCAAATTTCTAAATGGAAAATTGAATTTCCTTATGGAAAACTGGTTTTCCTAAGGGAAAACTGAATTTCCTAATGGAAAACTGAATTTCCTAGTGGAAAACTGAATTTCCTGATGGAAAACTGGGTTTCCTTATGGAAAACTGGTTTTCCTAAGGGAAAACTGAATTTCCTAATGGAAAACCGAATTTTCTAATGGAAAACTGGATTTCCGGATGGAAAACTGAATTTTCTAATGGAAAACTGAATTTCCTAATGGAAAACCGAATTTCCTAATGGAAAACCAAAATATTTAGCGAGACGGGGCGAGTGCTTGCCCTGGAGCTGAGGCAGGGGGATCTTATCTGGCACTGGGGACCAGCAGAGCCGTTGTTGCACCATCTCTTATCTCTTATCAGGGCAGAGGCAGAGCTCTGCCCCCCACAGCAGCACCCACAGCCACGGGGCAAGGCCTGGCCTGGAGGGAAAAGTGCCAATTCTTGCATTCTCACCCTCATTTCCTGCAATACACGCTGCTTTTCCCTGGAATTCTTCTATTCATCCCACAGGATCCCAGCCCAGCCCACTGCTCCTGCACGAGGTCGGTAGTGTAGTTGGGGGCAGTGTATTTAAAATTATCTGTAATTTCATTATTTCTTCATAAAGCGCTTCAAAAAGTGAAGACTGGCATTGTGCAGGTTTGGACATCCACATTCTCATCCCACACAGAGAGTTCTGGAGGGGTTTGGTCCTGGGATAGGAACAGTCTGGATTATAAATCCTGCAGGAATTCATGAGTTTTAGGGGTGGTAGAGGAAAGAGAGCAGGCAGCTGTGTGTAAATAAAGATTCTACTCTCCTGAAGGGCTTTAAATGGTATTTTGTCAATTTTTTTTTTTTGCACTCACACCCCCCTCCCTGTGGCTGCAGATAATTATGAGTGGACTGACATGAAAACTTTAATCTGTAAAATCACCACCTCAGTTCTGCTCGCTGCTCAGGGGACAGGGGGTGCTTGGGGCAGTTCCACAGCTCTGTCCTTGTCTGCAAAGCTTTCAGTGACATCTGGCCAAGCAAACACTGGGGTTCTGATACCCACATCCCCTTGGGAAAGTAACAAATGTGGTTCTCTGCTTTTCCTACTAATAACAACAAAGATTTTTTGTTTTTTTTTTTCTTTTCTGATTCTCCCAAACCCTGAAGAGATGAAGAGCAGCAAAGTTCCAGTTCTGAATTCAGCAGAAAGTCAATTTAGCAGGGCTTGGATCGTTTCACGGCAGGTGAAATGAAACAGCACCTTGGGCTGAAGTTTGAGAAATTGAGGAAGCAAGAAACACTGAAATGGGGAATTCTGCAGGAGAGCCCCAGGGCAGGTGAGGAGATCCCAAACCCCTGCTTTGGGAATTCGCTCCAACAACAACTTAGCAATGCATTTTTTGTTCACTTCTGGACAAAAAGCACTCACTTAACCATAAAGTCAGGCACAGGCCTTTCCCCACAACAAACAGCATGGAAAAAACACCTTCAAATCTCACCCCACATAATCCCAGACTCAGCCCTGCTTAGGTCCCACCTACACCAGCTTGGGCCGGGCTTTGGGCTGGGCTTTTCTCCAGGAGGAGCTTTGCAGCTGTGGCCTGCAGGTTGTCAAGGAGGGAGGCAAATCACAAACGCTCTAAAATGGGTCAGGAGACCTGCAAGCTCGGCAAATCTAGGCCAGACTAATGCTGCAGAGTCACATGTTTGCAAATCAAAGCTCAGGCAAGAAAGGTATTAAGAGATAAGCAGTCATGCACTTTTTTCTTTTTGGGTTTGTGGGGGGTTTTTTGTTTTTTTTTTTAATCCAAATAATGTGAGGGGTGGGGAAATTATCAAAGGAAAGAGATGGCTGGGAAGGTGTTTGTTTAAATGTCTGGCTGGTCACCTCTGCAATGTCCAAAATCCTCCCAGCAGAGCCTTGGAGGGACTGTGGGTCACCCCACTCAGGTATTCCCAATCCCAGACTCTGGCATGGACAAACCCTTCACTTTTCCCCCCATCCTCTGCACTTAACTGTTCCAGTGGGGGGAAAAAGATGAAAAAAAAAGGTATTAAAATGGAAATAAGGGAACCTAAAAGCAGCTGTGGGTATCAGGAGGGACGGGCTATGCACAGCCACCTCCTCAGAGCTAAGAATACCTGCAAGATGAATTCCAGATTAATTATCTACCTACTCCAGCCCACTAAAGGGGAAAATGGAAAAAAAACCAGCCAGGGCTGTGGCTGGAGGGGTCCAAACTCATTTCTTTTGAGGAAGGGAAGCCCTACAAATCCCTGGCTTCTCACTGCTCTGTGCAACTGCAGGTGGTAATTCAGAAAATGGTTGTAAAAAGTGTCGTTGATATATTGTTCTCGTCTGTATAAATGTCAATTTAAGTGGCAAACATCTTTTGTGATCGTGTTTTGCGTTCAGAAGAGCTTTCCCAAGCCATTGGTATTTTGGTAAAAATTCTTTTTTCCGTACGAAAAATTAAAAATAGGCATTAAAGGGTAAACACTGGGTTTCCTTAGAGTTTGTTTTGATGTTTTGTGAAAATAAACATTATAGCTGAGCTGAGCAGCAGCTCTGAAAGATGTGCAGGTGCCCTCACAGAGCCATAAATATGTATTTTCACCATTCTCATCCTTCATACAGGGTGTTAGACCAGGGGTTCATTTTCCCTTCCAACCATAAATTCTGTAAATCCAATGATTTTTATTGGAATGCCATTGGGATTGTTTGGGGGAGGGAATCTCATTTTTTTTAATTAGATGCATCATCAGCTCAGCACAAGCAATAAATAATAATAAGACAAGTTCCTGTGGTTGTGTTGTCCTGCCCCATCCCTGTCCTTTCTCTCAGGAAAAAAAAAAAAAAAATTTCTCATAAACTTCAAAAAGAATGAGGATCATTTGGATCCTGGCCTGGTGCCAGTAACATTTTGAGTATTCCTGGTCCAGATCAAGAATTCCATTAATAAAACCTCCCCTGGGGCTCCTGGTTGCTTCCAGCACCAGCCAGGAGGAGGAAGTCAAGCAGCAGCAGCAGCAGCACACACACAAACACTAAAAACAGCAACAAAACCAAAACCAGGCAGAACTTTCTCAAACTGAAGAAAAAAACTTGGGAGATCAGGAGCAGCAGAAA